>CP038117.1:1402404-1498273 GCA_004519485.1 Nannochloropsis oceanica
AACCCTAACCCTAACCCTAACCCTAACCCTAACCCTAACCCTAACCCTAAACCCTAACCCTAAACCAACCCTAACCCTAACCCTAACCCTAACCCTAACCCTAACCCTAACCCTAACCCGAACCCTAACCCTAACCCTAACCCTAACCCTAACCCTAACCCTAACCCTAACCCTAACCCTAACCCTAACCCTAACCCTAACCCTAACCCTAACCCTAACCCTAACCCTAACCCTAACCCTAACCCTAACCCTAACCCTAACCCTAACCCTAACCCTAACTCAGGAGAAAACAGAAGGTCGGATGAAGCCTGGAAGACACCAAAAAAAGTCATAAATACCGTAGAAAGAAGAAAAAATTGCTTTCCTTGGAAGTAGCTTTGGCTAGTTCGTTGACTTTGTTGTGTTGTGGAAGGAATCCTTCCGAAGGATCGGAACGGAGGAACTTGGTCCAAGTTCCACCCCTCCTACATATAGGAGCAGAAGTACCCCGCAAGAATAGGGTAGTTCAGGGCGGAATAGATCGTATGCCGCTTATATTTTCTTTACCATGACTCGCTGTGCGAGAGATTTAGTTGCTCATGGCGATGTCCAAGACGTCTTGCTGGGCCATATCGTGCATGTGTGTGCATGAGGGCAACCAAAAATGCTGGCTCCACCCTACCAGCGGGGTGCGGGGTCTCGCCGCGCCCGTGTCACCCTTGGTCTCACAAATACATGGAGTTAAGACCCTTACGTTGAAGCATGTGGACATGAGCCAGCAAACAGCTTCTGGCCGTGTGTCACAATGCTGGAGTTGCTCTGAGATCTGCCACCTCTTCTCAAGGCCTTGACGCTTTCGCTCATTTTCAAATACTTCGGCGAGAATCCCTATGTCTATGTCCGTGCTTGTGCACCAACACCTTTGCATGCCACTCAATTCACTATAAATATCACACATGTCACAGAGGCAGCGGAATGGAAGATGGATTTCCTGTAACTGCTCAAGAGCCTCTTGCTGCTTCCGAATGCGCCCCGTCGATGACAACAGTGGCTACATCAACAACCACAGCACCAGTCGGACACGAGGAAGAGGCACCACTGCCTCCACTGCCTGAGCCTCAGGTTGGATATCAAGACATACAATTGCACCAGGAAAGGGAGGAGCAAGAGTATGAGGAGATTGAAGAGCGAGATGCACAGCAGTACGGGAATGAAGACGCGCAGGAGCAGCAAGAGGAAGAAGAGCACCACCGGAATAACGAGGAGGAAAACAAGGATCGCGAGGATGAAGACGAGGAGGAGCACGAGCGAGAGCACATAGAGGATGAGGAGGAAGAACCGCTCGCTGCTGATCCCATAACATCAACGCCGGCCTCCATGAAGCAGATTCATTTGGTTTCCTCTTCCCTCCACCCGGCCGCCCGACTGCATCATGCCGCGGCCAACGTCGTATTCGACCGCTGCTTAGCGTACCTGCAAGAGCACACCTGTACTGAGGGCCTGTTCATGCTGCAGGCATCATTGACTCGCGTGCGGCAACTGCAGCAGCGTATTTTGACAGGGGAAGTAGCGGCAGAGGGGGAGGACGATGGGCCTGAGGACGAGGGAATGGAGGGGAAGGGAGGGTGGTGGGACAATGAGCAGATAATCTCGCCGAGGCCCTTTTCCCCTGCCTCTTCCTCACCCCACGAGATGGCCACGCTGCTGCTCCAACATCTTCAGGTGCGGCCCCAGCCGATCATCCCTTCTTCCCTGTATTCCTCCCTGCTCGCTTGCTGGAGACGCATCGGAGAATCTGAAACGGGAAAAGAGAATAGCGGAGAACGAGACGAAAGAAACTCTGGATCTGTGTTAGTCCCAGCATATAATGCAGAGCGATCCGCAGTTGAAGGCCCGAGCAAGCCAGAGCAGGAGCTATCTGAGACAGCCCCCTCGCAAGCTCCCCCTGTCGATGGCAGCACTATCTCCTCTTCTTCCGTGCCCCTAGATACGGTGGCGGAGGAGGAAAAAGGAAAGCATGTCCTGAGGATATTTGTGGACGCATTTGACGAGAGCGATGACGAAGACCAGGATTTCATAGGTACTCACAAAGCTGAGGAAGACGAAAGCAGGAGAAGAAGAGGCCACAGTCCCTCCTCTCGCACTCCCCCAGCGGCCGCCCTCACGACCCCTCCCTCTCCTCCTCCATCCCGTACTCTCATCGCCCTCCCCCAGCTAGCCCGCGTCATTGCTCAGCTTCCGACTCAGGAGTGGAAGCAGCTAGAAAGCCTCCTCTACCTCCTCCGCCGCGTCGCCACGTCCCTCACGGAGGCTGGCCCCTGTCTCCATGATCCCACTGCCGCTGCACTCGGCTCCGTGGTGGGTCCACTGCTCTCTCGACCAGCAGGCTCAGCACACCTCTCGATCCGACATGCAAAGGACCTGCCTGTGCTGACCTCGCTTGGGGCAGCTTTGATCCAGCACGCACCTGAACTGCTGGTCCCGCGGGGGGGGGAGAACGAGGGAGAGGAGGAGGATAGAGAGGGGGGGGTCTTACCAACCTCTTCCCCTTCGGCGAGACTGCCCCCGAAGTCGAGCACGTCTCCCTCTCAGTCCCTGCTGCAGCAACACTGCCGTCGGTCCAGCTCTCCTTTAAAGTCTCCCATGCCCGCCGCCGCTGTCTGCCTGCAACCGACGGAGAGTAATTCGTTTTCCTCACCTTCCTTGGACCCTGCTGCCGCTTTTGTCCCTGGTCTTGCTTCAGCTGGCCACTTTGACATTCAGCAGCTTAACCACGAGCAGCAGTATCAGCAGCAATTTTACCATCACCATTATCAGCAGCACCAGCTGCAGCAGGTGGTGGCACGCCAGGTGTTACACGAGCAGCTGATGCCGGCCTTGACGACTAAGCTCTTTTCGGCCCAGAAAGAAAACCTGCTTTCCCTCGGGCCTGGCCTTGTTTCTTGTCTTCCCGCTGCTGCTGTTGTCAAATTACAATCACCTTGCAGCATGCCTCACAAGCAGTTGCGGCCAAAGCAGCAGCTGCAGCGCCTGCCTTCTTCCCCCAATACCATTGCGACTTTCTCTTCTTCTTCTCCTTCTATCTCTCCTTCTATCTCTTCTTCTTCTTCTTCTTCTTCTTCTTCTTCTTCTTCTTCTTCTTCTTCTTCCTCCTCCTCCTCCTCCTCCTCCTCCTCCTCCTCCTCCTCCACCGCCTGCGGACCTGCCGCCTACACCGTCTCCCCGCACAGCCCTGAATTCGTCCCCGCGCTCTTCAGTCACCCCCTCCAAGATCCTACCCCTCCCTCCTCCCTCCTCCCTCTCTCCCTTCCTTCTCCCTTCCTCTCTCGCGCAGACCTCCTTCAGGGTTGCCAGGCGCTGCGGGACAAGATTGCGACCTTCGAGGTGCGCTTCAAGCGAGGGCATGGGGGAAGGTCGCCGAAGGGGGAGGAGCGCCTGCCTCTGGCCTCCACGTATCATTTGTATCGGCAGTGGAAGCAGGTGATCAGGGACAGGGCGGTCCAAGTCTTGCAGCGGATGGTAAGGCGGTGGCTGGCAAGGGGCAGGAGGAAACTGGCACGAGGGAAGGGAGGGGCGACGGCAGGACCAGCAAGTGTAGCTGCAGACTCTCTGCTTGCCTCTACCCCTCCCGTGTCGGAGGTCGGCATCGTCAGCAAGAGCAGCCACAGCATCTTCGCCGGCAAGGTCAACACTACATTTTCATCATCACCTGCAGCAAAGCAGAACCCCTCGGATTCCTTGTCCTCATCATCCTCCCTCGCTGACTCTTTCCGGCCTTCGTCCGAGCTTCAGGCACTGTTGGAGGAGAAGAAGAAGATCAAGAGGCGGCTGAAGAACTTCGACGCCTCATTTCAAGCCAAGCACGGCCGGACCCCGAGCAAGAAGGAGAAAGAGCCCGTGCGGAGCATCTACGAGAAGTACAACTGCCTCAAAGGTCGGATCGCAGCCTTCGAGCAGAAGGACGAGAAGAAGAAGGCGCTACTGCCGCGGGAGCGGGAGCGAGAGAGTAGCAGCAGCAGCAGCAGTAGGATCAGCAGTCTTACCCGTCCCACGCTCGCCTCCGCCTCACGGACGCGGATGACGGCAGCAAGGAGGGGGATAGAAAAGGAGGAGGAAGGTGTCGGATTGCCTCCGCAAAGTCCTCTGAGGAGCGGCAGCCCGGCCAGCAGCTTTGCCCTCTTCAGCATGCGCGACCAATCCAAGTCATTGTCGCGGACGTCGACGATGAGGATTAGTGGCAGCAACAAGAGCTGCACCGACGAAATGGCTTCAGCTTCCCCTTCAAGCCCCATTGCTGTCGCGTCGTCAGGTGCCTGGGCTTTCCCTTCACATGTGTTGTCGACTCCTCCTCCTCTTCCCCCCCCGTCCTCCTCCTGCTCCATAAATCGCACTGCCCCCCATCTGCTCTTTGCGCAAATCCCAAACATCGACGGAAGCCTCGCTCACAGCAAGATCAGCACTGCCAGCACCTCCAAGCAATCCACTTTTGGCTCGCCCGAAGTGTCTTGTAAGCGACCAGGAACGCGCACTGCCCTCTCATCATCTTTCCCTCCCTCTGCCCTAGGCCTGATGTCTGACGTGGATCTCCTCATCCTGGAGAAAAAGAGACTGCACGCTCACCTCCGGAAGTTTGAGCGGGCCTTTCAGACGAAGCATGGCAGGCGCGTCCAAACGGCGGGAGACATTCTGCCCGTTGATGAGGAGTACACACGCTACAAGCGGATCAAAGCGCAGCTCGCGCAATTAGGGGTGGTGGGGAGGAGAGAAAAGGGGCAAGAGAGGGCGTCAAAAGGGAAAAAATAGACAGAAAGGCTTACTGCCGATAGAGCTTCAAATTTATATTTACCAGCTCGACAAGAGCGAGACCGATTGATCCATCTACTTTTATAGATAAACTCAATACAAAGAACAAGTAACACTCCTAGGCCTAGGCTTTCTGGTGCATGGCTGTACACGTTTCGATACTTTGTGTACTTGTCTTCTACTTTCCCATTACTTCACCTGCGTCATGCCTCCTTGGCCATCTCCTCCCTTACCTCGGCCTCCTCTTCCTCCTTCTCTTTGTCCTCATGCTTCTCTCCCTTCTTCCTTTTCCCGTCTTCATCAGAGCCCCCCCCCCCACTCACCTCCCGTTCTACCCCCTCCTCTCCATCCTCATCTTCCCCCTCCTCCCCCTCTCCTACCATTCCCCCATCCGCCGCCTCTAGGTGCGCCGCCCAGAACCGCAACCGCCGCCGCTGCCTGGCCGCCCCCCCTCCCTCCGCCACCGCCCCCTCCACGTCCTCCCCTACCGACAAGGCGTACTCCCTCAGCACGTCGGCAACCTCCCCAAGGCCCTCCCTGCCCTCCATCTTCATCCTTTTCCTCAGCCGCTCCTGCCCCTCCAACGACCTGCTGTAGACAAAGCCAAGAACCACGGCCACCCGCTGCAGCATGTAGAGTCCCGCGTCCATCAGTCGCGCCAAGCGAGTCTCCCTTTTCTCCTCAGCATCGTCCTCCCGCTCATCCAACTGCTCCCCAGTGCCGTCCTCGTCTTGCGCTGCCAGCCGGAGACGAGCGCGTTCCACCTGGAAATGGACAAAGAGGAGATCATAGAAAGCGGGGTGGACGGTAGGGTGAGAGGGAGGGTTGTTTGGGTCAGTGAGCCGGCTGACCTGCCATTTTCCCCTCGGACAAAATCCACTCTTCACCCTCCAGCACTCCCGCCCTCCCGCCGTCCTACCCCCCCCCTCTCTCACCTTGTCCTGGTACTTGACAAAGAGCTCCACGGCCCGGTCAACCTTCTCGCCCCCTCCCTCCACGAATTTGCTCAGCAACCGCGCCTCCTCCACCTCGTGCTTCCGTTTCCCCTCCCTCCCGCCCTCCTTCGCCTCCTCCACCGCCCCCTCCTCCGACAGGACCATCAAGTGCAAGCACAGGGACGCCACCAGGCTCACCACCTGCAAGAAAGGACGGAGGGGGGTACGTAGGGGTAGAGGTGAATGATCCTTAGCGTACATTCGCAGGATAAAGCGATTAGGAAGGAGGGTGGAAGGAGGGATTGGTTAAGTCAAGAACGGAGGAGGGGACGGAGGCGTATACCTGCTCTATCAGCGCCTCTTTCTCCCCTTGCCGTTTGCCTTTGAGAGCGGAGCCCCACCCCCTGCCCATGTAGAGGGGGAAAAGTGCCTTGAGCCCGCCCAATTCGATCAGCTTCTCGCAGTTGGGCACCTGGAAGGCGGGAGAAAGGGAGGGAGGGAGGGAGGGCGATGGGGTATGAGGGAAGAAAACCCGTGCCATTGGACCACAAAGATGAAGGAATACATAGGCCACGAGGGCAGGAAGGAGAAAAGGGAGGTCAGGCAGGGAGAGAAAGAGGGAGGGAGCGACGCACCGAGTTGAGACAGGCGGAGTCGAGCGCCTTGAGTGCACCCAAGAAGCCGCCTTTGCGTTCTCGGATGCATCGGAGGAGGAGGTCCAGGCCTTCGCTCTGTCCAAGTCGGAAACGGAGAGATCAAGATAGAGGGAGAAAGAGAGAGACGGACAGGGATATATAATTCAGAATCGGTTCCATTGATTCCCTTGTTCTCTCCCTCCCTCCCTTCCTTCCCCCTCTCTGAGCATACCTGCCGGAAGCGTGCCTGGTTCTCAGCCACGAGCAGGCACGAGCAGAGGCAGTTGAACAGATTCTCGATGCACTCCTTCTCTTCGGGACTGGCGGCCTCGCGGCGACGGTAGTAGGCAATGGCTGTGGGAGAAAGGGTGGGATGGAGGGTGGGAGGAAGGAAGGGAGGGAGGGAGGGCGTCAGTACACTGACATGATCATGCCACCATCTGGCTGCCGAGTTTATGCCGTCTTGTTCGACAGAGCCGCATTGATATAGAGGGGGGATGTAATATGTATATTATATATAATATATATAAAATGTGTGGGGGGGAGGAAGAAATCAAAGGAGGAAGGGATAAAGGGATGGAGGGAGGCCTTGCCTTGCAGAAGGGTGTCCATGCCGTTGAGCCCACTCAGCTGGCCCAGGCGTCGCTGGTTCTCCGAGTCCGCCGCCAGGAGGATGGAGAGCAGCTCGGCGCAGTAAGCCTGAGGAGAGGAAAGGGAGAGCCCGCGAGAGGGAGGGAGGGAGGGAGGGAGGGAGGGAGGGAGGGAGGGAGAGTCGAGAGAAGAACCAGAGAGGCCGCAGGAGGAAGACTGCAAGGAAGGAAAGGGGAGAAGGGGGAGCGGGAGTGAGGCATGTACCTTGACTTCGTCAAAGCGCTTGGCCTTGACTCGGGTGAGGAGGACGCGGAGGAGGGAGGTTTTGTCGCAGATGACGGAGGCCAGGGACGGCCGGACGGTCACCAGGCTCTCGATTACCTGAGGGAAGGAGGGAGGGAAGGGGGAAAGAGGCAAGAAGGGCGAGAGGGAGGGTGAATAGCCCGTCAAAGGAGTGGGATCGGATAACCCTTAGTCCTCCAGCTCTCTGTCTCTCCTTCCCTCCCTCCCCGCTTGACCAGACCTGCAGGGTGTGGATGACGCCCTTCACGTCCTCCTCCCGGCCCTCATCCATCCGCTGCAGGTTCTGAACGAGCAGCTCCAGCCCATTCTTCTCCACCAGCGCCTCGACGAGGGTCCCTGCCTCCTTCTCGGCCTCCAGGACCACGTCTGGCTCCGTTAGCTCGGCCAGGCAGCCTAGCGCGCAGATGCTGGGGTAGGGAGGGAGGGAGGGAGGGAGACGCGGTTGGTAGGGGTGGAAACTCGTTGTTTGTTTGGAGCTAATGTTTAAAAGTGGTCGATACCTGGGCGTCTAACGAGCAGGCAGGAGGCGCAGGGGGTGCACGCCAATGAAAAAGAAAACGTCGGAAATTGATGGAAGGAGGGAGGGAGGGAAGGAGGGAGGGGCGGACCTACCTGATGTCCGTGTTCTCGTGCGTGACGAGGCCGAGGAGGCTGTTGGCGACGTCCAGCTTGACTAGCTCAGGGTAAAGAGCGGGGGCAGCAGCAACGGCCTCGAAGAGGAGGGGAGGTAGAAGAGAGGGAAGGAGAAAGGGAGGGATGACTAGGTATCCATGCGTTCCGAGGCGTGGCAAGCAAAAACAAGAGGGAAAGAGAAAGGAGAGTGTATCTCCTTACCTTGAACTGTCCAATTTCCTCGTACAGCTCAAGCTCAGAGTCCAGGAATTTGGCGGGCTCGTCTGCGAATTTGACGCGCTTGAGCAGGTTGGCCTGGGAAATGAGGATGGGAAGAAGGGAGGGATGGAAGAAGGGAGGGAGGGAGGGAGGTGGAAGTCAGAGGCGCAATCAGGGTGAATGCATCGCAGGCACCATGACGACGGCATCCATGTCATCCATCTGCCTCTTTGGTCTCCCATCACGCTTCTGCCCCCGCCCTCGCCCCCTCCTCCTCTTTTGCTGCCCCCATTTTATCAAGACCTGGATCTTTCTCTCCAGCCCCAAGAAGAGCTTCTTTACGCCAGGCAGATCCAGCTCCACCACGTCCTGCTGCTTGTCGGCAGCCTCCAGGATTTTCTGAGGGAAAGAATAGGAGAGAGAAAAGCAGTGGCTTAGATGAAATAAGTGCCCCAGATCATTTGTCGCTTCCTCTCTTCCCCTCTCACCCTCCCTTCCTCCCCACCTTGATTGTCTCCTCATCAATCTCATCGCTTTCCAGTGCCTTGCGCAAGAAAGCATCCTCATCCTCCTCCTCATCCTCGTCCTCTTCCTCCCCTTCCAATCCACCTGTCGCAAGCCCCCCCCCATCTGCCGTCTTTCTCCGCTTGTTCGCCCCGCGGGCGTCTTGGGGAAGCAGCCCGGCGTCTCTGGCCTGGGTATGCGGTAACGTAACGGTATGACATACGTGTCGTTATGGATGTAGTTTATTTCATATACGCTACATGAACCTCATGCCTTCTCCCTTTTTGTTCACTTCCTCCCGTCCGAGCCATCTCCTTACCTTTTTCATCTCGTAGGCGTCTTCATAGTAGCCGACACCTCTCGGCCCCCGCTTGAAGGCCATGCCCGGTCTCGGGCCCTGGAAGGTCTTGGAGGGCTGGAAGAGCTGGGCGGCTCCCTTATCTTTAAGCTGATAGGATGGCAGGGACGTACTGATATGCGAAGAGGAGATGAGAGAAGAGGAGGAAAATTGTGAGGCATCGTGGGAGAATGGGAGGAGGGGTGCGTGATCAAGAGGCAGATAAGGTGATGGATTGGTAACGAAGGAAAAGACAAAGAGAACGCGTGAAAGACGACAGCAAAATCGAGAGAATGAGGCACACATATGCACGTACCTGGAGGGCTCCAGCATGCGTTCAAAGTGATCGTCCATGGTTGCTGAGTGCTGGAGCTACTGCAGCAAGGGGATGATGGTACTCTGAGGAGGGAGGAAGCTGCTATGTGGTTTATTGTAACCGACAGATGCCCTGGCCGTCAGCCGCGTCTGTGCCTGTTTGTTTCAGGAGTGGTGGTCATCATATCTGACTTGTTGCGGTAATTGTGCCCATAGTGTAGCAAGCACAAGTGGCATGAACATATAGGGGGGTCCTGCGGACCGAATCTCATTGCGTTTGTTCATTACTTTATGCTTCACTTCCCTTAACCCAGGACGGATTCTGAAGAAAGATGGGAAAAGCTATGCCTACCTCACCAGAATGAGATTGGCTGATCAACACCACGACGCTCAGCCCTAACATATGTGGCCGTCCTGATTTTTTTTTTTTTGAATGGCTCTCGCCGCCATACAACATGCTTCAGGAGCATTTCCGGCGTCCGACTAAACTGCCAAACCTAAGCAACGGTGGCCCTGCACAATTGCACTTCTGACTTATTTTCAAGACATGTACTGCGTTCACAAGTTTATCTTATTCATTTTACACTTGCATCTTCCTCTTTTTTGCTCTGCCCCATGAGTTTAGTGCATGGGCACATAAACGTCTGAATGGGGTATTCCTGGATAATAAGTGGCGCAAGTAAAATAAATTGAGGAAACACAAGCAGAAATCAGACTTACACTTCAAGTGAGCATCAGATCAGCAGGTAGGTGCTCCATGTATCACTGCACCTTTTTCTGCGCCAGGTGGGCAACTACACAAAAAGGTACATGCTATTGGATGTTTTCCATCTATTACATGTCGCCTCAACTTGACATCCTTAACCTCATAAATTTTACCCGACTTTATCTCATCTTACTCCTTCTCATCGTTACAAAAAAGTGCCCATGCAATCTGAGATTGTTTCTTTGCTGCCGTCCCGCCTGGTTGGTTCTCCCCAAAGAATGGATATATAGCAGTCTACTTGAAAAACGCGAACAATAGGCACAAAACCCAAAGCTTTAACACGTAGCCGCAGCGTAGTGGTGAAATCTAGAAATGTGGCGTTGCCCTTGAGCACTGCTGTCATTAATTCAGGACCCCCAGGAAGCTTTCCAAGATTTTTAAAAATCAAGTCGGAGTAGATAATATGGCCTTCCTCGTGGGAGTGGAGGTAGATGCGTGGCACCGGAGCTCTGACGAGAGGATAGAGTGTCCGCGTTTCATTGGTTCTGTCAATGTATGAGATGGTTGTGGTAGTGGGTGATGCAGTAATGGGGAAGATATTGGGATTGTCGAGGCTGAGGGTGGTGCGGAGAGGGACGTTGCCCTGCGTGTCAGCCAAGGTGGAGACCAGGGGAGTCACGCCCGTCACGGAAAAGTGGACGTTCTTGAGGCCAAAGCCATAGATGATGGAAACTGTAAGCAGGATAACAAAGAGGAAGAGGATAAGCCACAAGCTTCCGCACAAGAGCCGATACTGCCATTTGGGTAAGTGGTGCAGGCGCTCGTTGATGCCGTCGACGACCGAATGGACGCTCGAGGACACGGAGAACGAGACAGGCGACGGGAAGTGTTCATCCTCATTGATATCATCCCTCTCGAGTACCACATCCTCATCATTTTCATTTTTCTTACTACTGATGTCATTAGGCATCGGATGGGTGCTGAACGTGATGTGTGGGGGCGGCAGCAAGAAACTGCGCCCACCCTCCTCGAGCTGCAGAGGTGGAAGCTGTTGTTGTAGTGGCTGCGACGGTGGAGAGGGTTGCTGTTGTATTTCAGCGCTGCCAAAGTTAAGGATTCCACGCCGGCTGCTGCTGGATCGGCGGAACAGATCCCGCCACCATCCCATACTTTGCGGTGCCGCGTTGGAGGGTACGATGTGAGGCGCTGTGTCCAGGTGGGAGGTTAAAAACGGAGAGTTCCACGCAGGTGTAATGCCATGAGACGACACAATAACATAGGTATGCAAGAAACAGGCAGAGATGCGTAAAACTCACGTGATGTGCACGACAACAAAGGGTATACCTGGCTCTCGGCGGGGATGGAAAACAATTTCCTGACTTGAGCTTTCGCTGCTGCCGGCTTGGCGATCGACAAGCAGCACGCAGTTACCGAGTCAGTGGATGTATATTGCTTATACTGTACATTGGAGACTCATTTTAAGCATAACACACACTCCTCATGTCTCCTGTGTAAATATTACAGGCGCTGATCCAACCGAGGATAACGCAGGTGAGACCTTCGACAGATGCCACCGCCGTGGAAGCAAGTAGTGCCCGTCATCGCCTTGTTTGGCTTGTACGGGGCATGGGTGTTGCGGGACAGGTCAGTGAAAAAGGAGGGGATTCATTAACGTACTGCTTTCAATAATTTGTATCCTGGAGGAATGGCGATTGGAGGGCGGGAATAAGGAGAGAGTGTAAGAGATGGGGAATTCGGAACCATTATGGCAGACGTCGGAGAAGAGGGAGACGCGAGCGCCAAACATCTTAGCATCATCGACACATCTCTCTCCATTGTTGCCTCCATCTACAGGTTTGACCACCATATTGTCATGCGAGAAGAGATCAAGGAGGACAGGCGGCGGCAAAAACGAGAGGCGAGACTAGAAACTGCGAGAAGAGGGGCGGAAGCAGCAGCAACTGAAGAAATTAACAAAGAATAATACTCAATATCAGGAACCTTTCTTGAAACACGCCTCATCTCTATTGTAGGCACGAAGATGGCGTGCACCTTCGAATTCTGCAATTAATCGTATGTTCATTGTATGGATTTCCTAGATCTCTTTCCATGGGTAGGGATTCTCCAAACCCTCTTCTCTTCTACTTGCAGACCCTTTCGTCCCTCCAAAAATTCTTTCGAGGCTACTTCGCAATGGACAGGCTTTGGATACTGGCCGAAAGAGGCCTCGCTGACTCTCTGTCACATTCCCCTTCCTCCACCCCCCCTCTGCTGTCGTCGAAGCTGCATGGAGTATTGAGCGAGGCGCCAACGGGGACCGAGTCGCAGCTGTGGGAGTAGTCAGATCAAGGAAGAGGTGAGACCGATCGAGCAGGGCAATGGATGGTCGGTGCAAAGGAGAGGAATACGGCCCACAGGAGAAATCATCTCACACAGTGGCCCTGCAGCCCCTTCTACCCACTCCTTCCCTCCTTTCCGCCCCCCCCTCCCCACTTGCCTGAGCGAGATTAAGGCCGCAGACTCAGGCGCCATCTCGTACACCCCTCCCCCCGACCTCCCTCCTGCCGGACCCTCCTTGCGGGTCATGACCACAAGGGAGCCGTTGGGCGGGTTCGTGGTGCTCTCGAAGGTCTCCACCGTCAGCTTGAACCAGCGCATTAGCAGCTGGGGGGGGAAGGGGGGAAACAAGAAAGGAGTAAATGGAGGTGCACTTACATGCCACCGCCAGATTCATCTTCACTTCCTTTTCCCGACCCCTTTTCCCTCCCTCTCCTCCCTCCCTCCTCTCCCCTCGTGGCGCACCAGCCTGAGGGTGAGGCCGTGCGTAACGATGATGATGTTCAGGTCGGGCCTACAGATGTGCCCATCCGCGAAGTCCCTGTTGAGGTGATTCAATATATTTACCATATTGATACGATACAATAAGATTCAATATGTTTGCCATATTGATATGATACAATAAGGTTGGTTCCGTCCCATTCTCCCTCCCTCTTTATCTGCCTGCCTGCCCGCCTGCACCTGAACATGGTTGAGATAAAGGAGGTCACGCGCGTGTACACATCCAGGCCAGACTCGCCGTTTGGAAACCTGATGGCAAGGGGATGGGTGGGACGGAGGAAGGGAGAGAGGGAGGGAAGGCTGAGGGAAGATTATTACGGATATCCATCCTTTCTACTCGGATCTCCAAGCTTGTCCCCCTCTTCCTTGTCATTTTCATCATAATCCATCTCCCTCCCTCCCTCCCTCCCTCCCTCCCTCCCTCCTTCCCTCCCTCCTTCCCTCCCTCCCTCCCTCCCTCCCTCCCTCCCTCCCTCCCTCCCTCCGCGCTGACCGGAAGTAGAAGCGACCGAAGTTGGATCGATCCTTCTTTGCCTGCTGGACCAGCTGGTGGCATTGGAAGTTGCCGAATTGCTAAGAGGAGGGAGGGAGGGAGGGAGGGAGGGAGGGAAGTGAGGAGGAGGGCGGTCTCGCTCTCCTATTTCGCTGTGGGTGCTCGTCCGGTCAGATCCCCCCACAGCCCGCACTCCCCCCTCCCTTTTGTAGACCTGCTCCGTGATGCGCGGCTCCTCCCGGATGCCGACCTTAAGATTGTCCTCGAGCGACTCCAACATGTCGCTCAGGGTCTGCTTCGTCCTGACGGGAAGGGGGGGAGTAAGGGAGGGAGGCGGATGAGCAAAATGGGTATTTGGTCCTCCATAAGGGTCCTCAAGACCTCTCAAGGAAAAGGATAGTCCGACGTCAGGACAAGATCGGAACGGGCACTCATCACCACGCCACATTCCTCCCTCCCTCCCTTCCTCCCGCCGCACCGTCTGTAGGGTGAGGTATAGATGTAGAGCGGCTCGTCCCCTATCAGCGCCTTGAGCTGCCGTCCGGTCTCGCGGGCTTGCTCGTGGCCGACGGGGGATAGAGGGACCTGGGCAGGTGGGGAGGGTGGGAGGTGAAAAGCCGCGAAGAGCGAGGGGCTACAGTCGCAAGAAGGACGGTGTGTATTCTCCCGTACATAATTGGTTCATTCTCGGTCACGTACAAATGAAAATTGTATAGGGACGATTGTGGCATCAGGGAAAAAGAATCATCTTTCCTTCCCTCCCGCTCGCCCGCCGTCTCCCGCCCGCCCTCGCTCCCTCCCTACCTTCCAATCAGGGGTTTGGACATACACGCGCTCGTCGGCATTGCCCGTGCTCTCGCCATGACGGACGAGGATGATGCGGTGGGGCTTGGTGATCTGGTGGGGGGAAGGGCTTTGAACGGAAGAGAAAGGGGGAGGGAGGAAGGGAGCGTGAGGTGGAGAGTGGTAGAGTGGTGGAGTAGCAGCTTTTGTATATGTGCCTTCTGTCTTATCGTATGACTTCTCCTCGTCCTCGTTCTCTTTCACATCCTCCCCTCATTCCCCCACATCCCATGGTATCCCCCCCGTTCGACTCACGAAGGCACTATTGGAGGCGTCACGAGGGAAAAGGCCGAAGAGGCGTGTGTTTGCAATAGCGAAGGTAGATGCCCGGGTGCCGCTCGCCCCTTCACTTTATATTCCGTCTCTGCGGCTTTATCTTTTCCTCCTTCTTTGCTCCCACCCGACAAGAATGTAAACCGCTTCTTGTTGAACATGTTCTTGGGAGAGGGTAGCCTCGGTCCTCCATTTCCTCCCCCTCCTCCTCCTCCTCCTCCTCCGAACGGTTGTGATAAAACTATTTGTCCGCTTTCCCCTCCTCTTCTTCCGCCTTCAGCTGATTGAAATTGCTGTTGGTGGTGCTGATTCTGATGCTGCTGGTGTTGGTGTCTGTGGTGCTGCTGGTGAAGTAGACGACACTCGGCGCAGTCTGACGGGGGGGCAGTGCTCGTCCCAAAGATGGCCTCTTCAGGCAATACCAAGGAGGGGATACGCCGCATCGTAGTAGCCGGTTGTGAGTCATGGATGGGCATGTTCTTGCTGGTGATGGAGTCATTGAGTGGGCTGTAAGTAGCGCGTGGGAGGGGGGAAGTGGGGTGAGGGTAGTAGGGCACGTGATATGGGGTTGGAGGGGCAACTTACGTGTCCAAGTTGCCATTGCTGCTGCTCCTAGATTGCCCCCCTTCCTCTCCTTCCTCTGCTGTGTCGCTCATGATCCCTGTGCGCATGCGTGGTTTATGGCGAGGGAGAGGTTTGCAGTGCGTGAGCGAATGGCTGCCACACTCATATCATCTCGAGAATTGCCCGACATGTTCCAAGTTCTTCGAGGCACGTTGGGAGGTTGGTCGTCAGTTTCTGACATTTCCGTAACTAATTGGGAATCTCTTATACGTTATGCTTTGCTGTGTTAATACTAGATAGATAACAGATATGTTCAGGTAGCGGTGGGTGCGCAGGGCGTTCTATAATTTGTAAATTAATGACCAAAGTAGAGACAGATGGGCCAGTCTTTCCTGTTGAAATAGTCGTATGGAACCTCAAGGCTTCTAATGAATATTTTAGTATCCACAGCTGCATGCTTGCTATCTCTCGTTCTTGTCTCCAGCATTTTACTCCTCATATCCCCGAAGGAGTTGGGCCAGCGGTACACATGGCCGGCGTGGTGGCATCCTGTAGAAGCAGCAGCAGCAGCAGCAGCAGCAGCAGCATTATTAGCAAGAACAACAATAAAAGCAGCACTAAAAGAATAAAGGACATATCAAGCTCGTCCACTTTTGAAAGAAATCAGAATCAAGGAAGAAAATGAAACGCACAGACTTACACAGCGGGCACACCATCCGGAGAAAAGAGGATGAGTCGGGAAAATGTGAGAAAACGAATAGTACTGAAAACGGCGCCCCTCTCTCCTCCATGCCTGGCAAGAAGTCAACACCATATACAAAATCTTGTGCGACGGCCCCTAAAAATAGACTGGGGCACGAAAACGAGAACGAGCAGAGCACATAGCGGTGAAAACTTATGCCATACGCATGATGATCAGTGCCTATAAAGGCCGCAAAATGAAAGAAAGGGAAAACGAAGCGTGATAGCCACGTATAATTTGACGAGACGAAATTGGTAATGGGCGTTAGGACCGCGTGCCGGCAAATATGTTAAGGGGAGCACGACATCCTGTCGCTAATAGGGGCATCAAATCAATTCATCCAAAAAGAACATGCGTTAGCAGAGGAGCACATGAGAGAAGAGGAAGTACGCAAAAATGGAAAAACGATTATCCCGTGGTATAACGCCTGTCGAGGAGATGTATTATTTCTCCTACAAAGTAATCATGAACGGGGAGAGTCTCCACCACCCACTTGCCGCCTTCGTCTCGGCTTTCACGCTTGCGGGGTCCGTGGCACATTTTACTTCACTTTCCCTCATCACTTGCCCCTTTCCTCTATGTGAGTTGCGTCCTTAATGTTTGTATGTACATCTCTCCTCTGACTCTACCTATAGCTCTCGGTCTCGATACCTCTCCTCCCCTCGCCTGCTGGCTGTGCCGGGCAAATACCAGACTCCAATCGACCTCGATAAGCATGCACAAATGCGAGTGTCCGAGCCCGAGGGATTTAACAGTAGGGGATTAAAAATACGGGGTCACAGACAGGCCCATGGTGTTGCCGCAAACGGCCGCGCCATCTCCCTCGTCCGCGTCCCTCTTTTCCGACCTTCTTCCACCTCATGCATGCTCACCTTCCGCCGCCGACTCTCCCTTACCCCCTTCCTCGCCCTCTACCTCCTCCTCCTCTTCCTCCTCCTCTTCCTCCTCATCCTCGTCGTCGTCGCCATCCGCGATCCAGCTTTGTTCGACAATCTCCTTCACGCGGCGATTGTACTCTCGCCGATTGTCCTAAGGGGGGGGACGGATAGAGAGAGGGGGAGAGGGACGGAGGACGAGTGAAGGGTTGATGGTACAGGTATTAATTTGAAATAAAAGGACTTTTCCTCACTCCTCTCTGCGGCAACCAAAAATATTCGCTTCGCTAAACCAACGAACTAAAGCTGCAAAAATAAGACGGGAGGGAGCGAAGTAGGGAAGGAAGGAGGGCGAGGCTACGCTATCACGTGCCTGGTACAGACGCGAGGCCTCACTGTTGGCGGGCGACGCAGGGTTGGGGTCGCACAGCAAGGACTGGATGGAGGTGAGGATGGCCGAGACGTCATAGATGGGGCTCCACTGGTTTTGCAGGATGTCTAGTCAGGGAAAGGAGGGGGTTGACAAGGAGGAGGGCAATGAGGGAGGGGCGCATAAAGTGGCACCTCAGCTTCTACACCCCTTACATTTACACAATTTGTCGCTCTTCTCCTCCTCACTTCCTCGTGTCCCTTTTTCTTTCCCTTTTTTTCCTTCTCCCTACCAACGTACCGAGACAGATCTGGCCGTCGTTGTAAATGTTGGGGTGGAACATCTTCGTCACAAATCGCACCGCCGGAGCCTATGGCGGGAGAAAGAAAGAAGAGAGAAAGGGAGGAAGGGGATTATGACAGGGCCAGATGTATGAAATGATGGCTGTCTGGCTCTTATCGCACCCTGTCACAATGCACCGATAAAATGCTTGAGCTACTCGCTGCCTGCATACCAACTCCTCCCTCCCTCCCTGCCTACCTTGTTGGGGTAGTCCTCTGTGAACTCAAGGAGCAGCTTAAAAGTGCCGCCTTCCCAGGGCGTGTCGTCAGGTCCGAAGATGACCGCCTGCCAGGTCATGATCTGGGAGAGAGGGAAGCAGGAAGGAATAAAAGGAGGGCTTTAGGGGACTGTCTCGGGTGGACAGCGCAGCAACAGCTATTTCTTATATTCCATCGCGTCGATCGAACGTACATTGTTGTCGAGGGGTGCGCCCTGAACGCCTTGTGGAGGGTCGCTCTGTAGCCGCTTCAAGTCGCGCATCAGACGGCGGCGGGCAGCGGTGGACATGGCTTAATGCAACCGAGGAGAAAGGGGGTTGAGGGTCGAAGTAGTTACGCGGCGTGCGCCTAATCTGCGTATTTTGAGGAGAGAGGGAAGAGAGAGTGAGACAGGTTTTGCAGGTTGCAGGTTGACGATGTGGCGCTCTGACGGAGCCTCGGCGGCGGGTGGGGGATGAAGAAAAAAGCAGAGAAGAAAATAAAGGTTGGAAATTTCCGGCTGTGGGACTCCGCCAGCACCCCCACATGATCCCAGCGAAATCTATCGCAGGCTGTGTGCTCCCCCAGGGTGCCCTGAACGGCAGTGACCAGGGAGGGGGCCAAGCTCCTCCTTTCCCCCTTGTGGCTAGCTCAATCAAGCTAAGGTCAAAGGCTGACATGAACGAGCCAGCGGGCGCACCCGGACGCGCAAGAAGGCGGGCTCCATATTCTGTGTTGCTGCGGAGTGTGGCTGGCTTGGCGCTGGATGATGCTTTATAGACAAGAAAGAAGTAGAGGAAGACGTGTCCCGTCCCAGCCAGACGGCGCGGCGAATTTGCGCGACGACCAGAATGAGAAGTTGGGCCGCGCGACCCCAAACGGTAATTTACACTCTCACACAACATCTACGCACAATAACAGTACTACAATGACAATGCCGCCTGACCGCCCAGACAGTACGAGAACAGTGCGGAGGAGAATCTTGGTCCTCTCCCTCTCCTTTCCCCGTCTTCTCCTCCTGCTCTTCCTCCTCACCCTCCTCCCACCATGCGGAGGCCTCACCTACAGCAGCATCTTAGTACTTAGACACAATCCAAGAAAAGTCGCAACCAATCCCTCCTGCTTTCTCTTTCCTTTCTTTTCCCCCTGCTTTTCATCGCGGGCGGCTGGGATCCAGAGCTTGCACAAAAGGAGACGCACTGGCATCTCGTTGACAGCGCGGTAAGTGCCTCGCTATGTACGTGGGAGCGGTAGAAACGCGATGAGAGGGCAAGATAAGGGAGAGAAAGGCACTGAATGACAGTAGAAAGGAGTGTGCAGCTGCGTGCGAAACGTAGCACTTTGTTGGAGGGGAATAGCGCACGCACGCTGGGGTGACCTAGTAGAGAGGGAGGAGAAGCCGGGTTCTAAGAGGGATGGTAAGTGGAGCCGTCCCCCCAAAAAATGTGCCTGGTCGAGTTTTGGGACTTTACCTCGAGAAAAGACGAGGCAAGATGTTGTATTGAGTGTATTTGTGAGTGGAGAAGGGAATTGACTGGTGGAGGAGCAGACGGATGGGTTGGTTACGGTTACGGATGGATTTTGATGTAGGGCGTCGACATGTCCACGCAGTCATCTCAATCTTCGATTGCAAACATGTGCAAAACAGTAAAAAGAAAGGCGGTCAGACAGAAGGAGAGCGAACAGAAAAGCCTCGAAAAGGTGCGTGCATTGGTAGCCCGATTTCCACCCTTCCTCTCTCCCTCCCTCCCAGCTACCTCGTAGACTAAATGTCTACGTTTTGTTTCTGTATCTCCTCCTTACCCCCCCCCACCTCCCAGCCAAGAGCAGCAGTGGCAGCAGCAAGCCTCGCCTTCCAGTTTTTACGGCCAGAATCGTCATCTTGGGCAGCCCGAGCGAGGAGTGGGGACAGGGCGTGAGGGAGGGCCTCATCACGGAAGGTAGGCGAGGGAGGGATGAAGGGAGGGCGGGTCCGTGACCAAGGAGTGTTGACAGACGCACGGAAGGAGATGCTTGAGTCCTTACACTTGGGGCCTATGTGCACACATACATCTCAACAAGCGCCTCCACTCCGCCCTCCCCACACCCCAGGCTGGATGGAGGAGCGCGTGCAGGTCTTGCCCGTGCCCTCCCCGGAAGATTATCCGGAAGTAAAGTGGATGGCTTACCTACGGTATGTGTACCTATTTTGTCTCTCCTTTTTTCCACCCTTTCTCCCTCTCTTCTTGAGGGTTCTAGCGATATATCGTCTTCCCATCCCTCTCTCACGCTCTCCCATGTTCCCTCCCTCCAACCCTTCCTCCCTTCCTCTCCCTCACCCCCTCCTCCAGTGAGGGTTTAAAGCTTCGCAATACCACCTTTGTGATCGCTGCCCCGGGGTCTGCCGCCGGTCAAGTGCTGCGTTTCCTAGAGAAGCATCCCCTGAGGGGGAGTATCTTACTAGGTCGGGAGGGAGGGAGGGAGGGAGGAGGATGGATATTTCTTACTTTACATTTACCTGCCGTTTCTATTTCCATTTGAGACTGACAGCTTGCATCATTCCGGCCGTCTCTCCCTCCCTTTTTTCCTCCCTCCCTTCAGGCCCTGAATCCACCTACGAAGGTCGTGCGTGGGACTACAAGTTGCTGCGACAGCATTGTCCGTTCTTTGGGCTCATATATCCCATGGGAGAGGGGGATGAGGGGTACGTCTTTGGGGAGGGAGGGAGGGAGGGAGGGGGGGAGGGAGGGAGGAGGGTGGCTATGTGTTACTTAGAGCTGGAAGGACCCCCTCGGACGGAGGCGCTGAAGACAGAGGTGGAGGAAAGAGCGGAGGCTCACTTAGGAAACTATGTATGGAGGGAAGTCGCGTGACTGGGAGAAGACAGTAAGTAATCAGCAGAGCATATCTTTTCCAAGCATATTGTGACAAGGGTCAACCATGTCTCGCCTCCTCCCTGCCTCTCTCCTTCCTCTAGATGGGAGCCACCAGCGGACGCGGAGCGTATTCGAGACGGTCTTGGCCTGGCTCCCTTTCCCTTTGGCATCAGGGCCACCCCAGAAGGACAAGAGATGAGGTATGGATTAGAAGCGAAGGAGGGAAGGAAGGACGGATGAGATAAACCGAGATTTTTTGTCTCACTGCCGCTAATTTCCCTTTCCCGCCCTTCATCTTCCTCTCTCCCACCTTCCCTTTTATACATGCACCGCAGTGCCGTTGCTGCCCTTATCCGCGACTGGCAGTTCCTTGAGTCTCTTGGCATGGGACCCATCCAGCTGGTGGGTGAGGACGAGGAAGAGGAGGAGGAGGCGAAAGCAAAAGCCAAGGCGACCGGGACAAAAATGGAGGAGTGAGGGGATGATAAGAAGATTGAAGCCATGCGGGGAAGATTGAACTACGAAAGTATGAAGTATATACCGGTATGTAAGTACTAATTTTGGTCGTTGTCTTTGGTTGTTTGCATTGGCCTGTCTTCTTTCGCCCTCTTTTTTATAAGTCAATCACTGCTCTTGCATCTCACTTCCTTGTTATATTTTCCCTTCGCTCTCTTTCTTTCCTTTACCTTTCTCCTCCAACTTCAATGCTTTAAAATCAATCGTCATCCTCAGAACGAAGAAAATAGAAAAGAAGACAAGGCTCACCATGCGTCTTCCCTCCTTTTGCATCGATCGAGAAATAAGGGGGGGGGGCATTAGAATGCTGCTCTTGCGCTGTCTTTGTAGTCACGTCTTTGTCTTCCCTCTTTCATCCGCTTCTGTACATTTCTATCTCAACTTTTACCGGTGCCTAGTTTTTCCTACGCAGAGTTCTGTTTCCTCCAGCATGCACACGTCCATCTGGCTGGGCTCTTTGCTTTGCTCCTGCGTGCTCTAAAAACAGTTACAAGACAGTGAATCGTGATTGTTTTTTTTTAATAATCTTTCCCCCCATCGATTTTTGTGGTTTCCTTCCCAACCCTCTTCAACTCTACTCTTAAACTCCGCCCGAGCCCTCTAACCAACCGGCGTCTGCACGGGCGGGGCCGCGCCATGCTCCCGAGGGCCACACAAGAACCAGATTAAAAGCCCCCCCACAGGGAAAAAGAAGATAAGCAGTGTCCACAACACCTTGACCAAAGTCGAACAGCCGCTGCGGCAGACCTTAGAAACTGCTATGACGTCCGCAACGATCAACAAAATGAGGATCAGGAGGGACCAGAGGGAACTGTCGGCCATATTTATTCGAGATCTCGAATTTGTCGTAGCCCTTGTGTACTAGTGTATCACGTCGCCTGAAATACTCGATACGTGATGCTCTGTTCCTTCAAGCCTAGAATTTTTGTTTTGAGTCGGCTACCTAGCTGCCTGCGGCGAATATGAAAGGAACATAAGGGAGAACATTGTGAAGGGATAGGTTCAAGAAGCATTGTAAGCACGGGATGTGTTTAAGGAAAAATCCTTTTTGGAGCATGCACCCTCTCACAAAGATTTCACGTGCTGTGGGCGCCGTCGCTGTCGAAATCTCGCGCCCAGAAATTTCCTGCATCGAACACGCGAAATTCCACAGGGCCGGTCCATTCACCACATGCGAAAATTACGTCTATACTTGCAAGAGAAATTTGCTGCCCTCAAATGCTAGGCATTGAATAGAACCTAAAGATTGTTTAAAAGCGCATATGAAACCTGTATTTGTTCTACGCGGGCGTTTCCCCTACCCCCCATCCCCCACTTTGCTTTACGATCCCCCTTCAAAAATGTGCACAGGGCACCAGGCAACACATGTTGCCTGCCTTTGCCTTGGTACGGCAGTTTGGATCACGATAAAGAGAACTTTTATGTTTTGAGCTTCGAACTCGACAGGGAAGCCGTGCTTGTGTACCGTGTTTTATCAGGCTGTGCTTGAGTCGGTTTCTTACAGCGGTCGAATCAGGTGGGACAGTGCGGCTTACGAAAAAAGGTAGTGGGCCCGTGGTCCGAACTGCCGTACGAAGGCAAGGGCAGACAACAAGTGTCCTATGAGGTACAGGCGGCTACAGCAGCACTAGTGGCAGTTCCTGGTAGAAGCTGTAAGGTAGTAGTAGTAAGGGGTAGACAGATGGGTAATTCACTCCTCCTCGTTTCCCAGGAGTTTGGCGGAAGTAACAATTATTAATATCGAGTCCCACATCACTCATCCCCATAACTTGTTCATTCTCATTTACTCCTGCCGTCTACAACGGCGTAAACGTCTTTGTACCAGACTGTGCTTTTCCTTCACTGTCCCAGTTCAGAGTGGAGAGAGGGAATTCTTAAGACCTTTGAGTTTAGTAGGGGCGCAGGAGATCTTACAGATTAACAAGTCACTACGATAATTCACGGAGAAGAATTATCTGATATCTCCATTTTAGTATCACAGCAATCGAAGAATGATTGAGAATTGACTCTTATGCTGCCGTCGTCACAATAATTCCTGTCTCCAACGAAGGCATCCGACACAACCGTGTCCAAACAGCCGTTGGAAAGTTCCATCCGGACAAGAGCATCGCAAATATTAGGTCGGGAAATGTGGATACTAAATGAAGATCGTGCCCTCTCGTGGTGGATGAAATGAAGCACGACTGTTTCTGTATTGTGTCCTGTCGCGCGAGTATAGAAATGCTATTAAGAAATAAAATATACGAAGATGCTTTTGAAAATTTCCCCACCCATCCCATTACACATTTATGCGTCTCAGTTACTTTCTTTAACACCTTGGCCCCGCGGATACTCTGAAAGTGCATGCATGCATTGCACTTTCTCTTATCTTTCTCAATTCTATAACTATAACAATTTTCTTACTTTCCTTTTCGTTCTTCTCATCTTTCCATTATTATTCAATGTAGTACGCCTGCGGCCCGAAGTTTTGCTGATTCTTCCTTTTCACCGATCAAGTATGACCGTACGGACTATAAAGAAAGTCATGTACTTTTTGCTCTTTGTACTTTTTTTGGGGTTTAATCACCATCACGAGCCTCGTGCCACTCGATGACGCCATCCCGCTCTGAACAAGCCGCTCCTTTGGCTGTCGGTCATCCCGCGCCAACGAGTGGGACTGATGCAGGGAGCTATCCCGTCATGCGGGGCGGGCTTATTTTGGAGCTAACAATATGATAGAAGTAGATGCCATCAAGTCGATGGCAAGGCTCGTGATGGTGATTAAAACCCCAAAAAGTAAAAAGAGCTAAAAATGTATAACTTTCTGCACAGTCCGTACGGTTCATGGTATTTAGTGTGTTTTTGTTTTAATTTCGCGCTTCGCGCTTCGCGCTTTTTGTTGATTGAGGGATCCAAGGAAGGCTGTATGATGATGTTCAGGTTAGCCGGGCGGGCCTATTTAGTTGCTAATTATGTGGTAAAAATATATATCACCATGCAAGCTGGTGGCAAACCACATTATGGCGATTTAAGAGAGAAGTATTTGGAGGAAAAAATAACTTCGTTTTTTGTGCGTATCATCACTTATCACTCTCACGGCTCACTACTTTGCATCGGCGAGCACGGACGACGATGGTGCGGTCGCAGCCGACTTGGGCGACCCAGTCTCTTCAGCCATAGACGACGTGGGCTTGATCAGAGTTGTTGCCTCCCCCTTGGGATTGGTCGGCGTTGTTGCCTCTCCTTCGGGCTCCGGAGGGGTGGTAGTGGCCAGGTCAGGGACAGGCGCGGGAGGCTCAGGGGCAGTGCGACGAATATTGCTGGGGATGAAGCCCTTGTTGAGGCTGTGCGTAAAGTTGGAAATGTCGCGCGTCTCGTCATGGTTACTCATGGTCAAGAGCTCGACGTCGAGATCGCAGGCGTCCCACTCCAAGGGATTCTCGCACTGCTGCGCAATTCGCTGGCACCCAAAGTACGCCACTACCAAAATGATCATCCCAAAATAAGATCCACCCCTTTTAGATTCGTACAAAAAAGGTACGGAGTAGATAAACACCACCAGCATCGCATTCAGAATCCAGGTGTAGGGATAGGGAACCGGCGTGGTCACGATGCGGTACAGAGTCTCTTGCGAGTCTAAAGACAACTGCAGACACATGCTTATCTTGCTGTAATACAAAAAGCCGAACTCCACGTTCCGCGCCAAAAGCTGCGCAATGCCCTTGATCTCACTGGCCACACACGCCGCGCGCGCCGAAGGTTGGACGTTGACATAACCTTCGACCTCGGAAGGCGTCAGCAGGTCGCACAGGCGGGGCCGGATCGGATCCCTTATGTAGTTGGTGCCTTCGTGGAAAGGCGTATTGCTTTCGGAAGAGTTGGGCATGAACCCCACGTGGGACTCGCGAATGTTTTGCCGGATGAATGCTATCATGACCAGGAACTTTCTGCGAATCTCGTTCCTATACAGGTTGTTGTGCTCACCTTCATCTGTGACGATAAATACGGAACATGATTCCAGAACCGCTTCGCGGCATTGGTTTGTAATCAGACCCAGCGTTTTGCGTGCCTCATAGTAGCGGTCATAACTAGCATTGCTCCGAAAAACCAAGACAAAAGCCAGGACTGCCCCAACGAACCCGTGCAGTCGCTGCGTGTCAGCACGGCCAGCCCACCAGCCCGTCTCCCGAAGGCCCGACCACTCTACAACCAAGTTGAGCAAGATGCCGACAACCAACTGTGGAAGAATTTTCTTGATAAACCAAAAGGACCCCATCCCATTTCTCCCGCAAAAAATGATGCGGAGAAAGGAGAAATTCTGCTTGGCTAACTCGCTACTGTAGTGGACGGTGGGGATTTCGGTGTGCTTGGCCGAGGAGGCCTGCGTTGGATCCGCGAGTAATCCCCCCGTTTGTATGCCTCTGCCTTCCTCTTGGTCCATCGCATCCAGGTACCGGGTCAAAGCTGCTTTGCCCTTGAATGCCTTGGGGTCCTTTGCTCGGATCACGTTCAGAAGGGGCGGTGGAGGGGTGATTGGACCCGAAGGGGAGGACGAGGAGGAGCGGGGGGGGGTCATGTCCCTCGCCATGGTGCTGCCCACGCGCGAGAAGTCACCAAAAGATATGGAAGAGGCCAGTGGAGCTTGGACCTGTGTCGAAGGCGAGTGTGACGGGGCTTGCAAGGGCAAAAGGGACGGTTGTCGGTTTTGTGAGGAGCGACGCGACGGAGACGAGGCGGACGAGCGCCACAGGCCGGAGAAGAGTTTCATGCCAAAAAATGGCTTAGACGGTGAGGAATCCTTCGAAGGCATAATGGATGTCTATGGAGGTGGTGCTGACTTGCTGCACGAAAGGAATTTAAGTGCCGGGAGGAGAGCGTATGTCCTGTGAAGGGAGAGGAAAAAAGCAGGGTGAGTGTTTTATACGACCACTGGGGTATGTGGACGGCTCAAGGGCGATGTGCAGAATGGAAATGGAATTTCCTTGGCGAGAATGGGGGACAACTGTCATCGAATTTATGCCTCTGCCTGCAAGTTGTACAGCGTGAAGGACGGAGGAAGGAAGTGGAAAAAGGAATGCGAGTTAGGGAAGGCCTTCACGGACTGGGAGCAGTCCTGCGTCTCCTGGCTGGCTCGAGGTACAAAATGGGCGAAGCTGAAACGTGCGAGTGAATTTATTGGAGTCACGATGTTGATGGCAGATCAGCACACTGCTGCGCGAAGAAAACCAAGGAAGCGTGAGCTAGCTGGTATGCTACGCAGCCCAATTCACATAATTTCATTAACTCTGATCATGAGAAGATACCAACAGCCCTTGCGCCATCTGGGCAACTTATGGGCCACAATATTTGCCACCTTTTTAACTTTCGCTGTATTACACTCTCTTGGTTATTTACTTTACTTGTTGGTTCCGATGATACTCTAAAAGTTTGGTTTTAAGGATACCCTAAAAACTGATGCAATTCACGAATGCAATGCATGAACTCAAAGAATTTTATCTTCTTCCTTTCTATTCCCATCTCCCGTACTTCAGATCTCACACTTTTTTTCCCATTTGACCCGCAGCGCCGATGAAGTATTTTAAATCCTTGCTGATTCTTCTTGCTCATCGATTCTCATATGTTTCCCAAACATGGCTCGCTACTTTGCATCAGCAGGCACGGACGACGACGGCGCTGCCGCAGCCGACTCGGGTGACTCAGGGGGAGGCTTGGTCGGCGTTGTTGCCTCCGGCGGGGATTGTGAAGCGGCCAAATCGGGGACAGGCGCGGGAGGCTCAGGGGCAGTGCGACGAATATTGCTGGGGATGAAGCCCTTGTTGAGGCTGTGCGTAAAGTTGGAAATGTCGCGCGTCTCGTCATGGTTACTCATGGTCAAGAGCTCGACGTCGAGATCGCAGGCGTCCCACTCCAAGGGATTCTCGCACTGCTGCGCAATTCGCTGGCACCCAAAGTACGCCACTACCAAAATGATCATCCCAAAATAAGATCCACCGCGCTGAGAGTCGTACAGGAAAGGTACGGAGTAGATAAACACCACCAGCATCACATTCAGAATCCAGGCGTAGGGATAGGGAACCGGCGTGGTCACGATGCGGTACAGAGTCTCTTGTGCGTCTAAAGACAACTGCAGACACTGGCTTATCTTGCTGTAATACAAAATACTGAACTCCACGTTCCGCGCCAAAAGCTGCGCAATGCTCTTGATCTCACTGGCCACACACGCCGCGCGCGCCGAAGGTTGGACGTTGACATAACCTTCGACCTCGGAAGGCGTCAGCAGGTCGCACAGGCGGGGCCGGATCGGATCCCTTATGTAGTTGGTGCCTTCGTGGAAAGGCGTATTGCTTTCGGAAGAGTTGGGCATGAACCCCACGTGGGACTCGCGAATGTTTTGCCGGATGAATGCTATCATGACCAGGAACTTTCTGCGAATCTCGTTCCTATACAGGTTGTTGTGCTCACCTTCATCTTTAATCACGAACATGGAGCACGTCTCCAGAATCGCTTCGCGGCATTGGTTTGTAATCAGACCCAGCGTTTTGCGTGCCTCATAGTAGCGGTCATAACTAGCATTGCTCCGAAAAACCAAGACAAAAGCCAAGACTGCCCCAACGAACCCGTGCAGTCGCTGCGTGTCAGCACGAATGGCCCACCAGCCCGTATGCTTCAGGTCAAACCACTCTACAACCAAGTTGAGCAAGATGCCGACAACCAACTGTGGAAGAATTTTCTTGATAAACCAAAAGGACCCCATCCCATTTCTCCCGCAAAAAATGATGCGGAGAAAGGAGAAATTCTGCTTGGCTAACTCGCTACTGTAGCGAATAGTGGGGATTTCGGTGTGCTTGGCCGAGGAGGCCTGCGTTGGATCCGCGAGTAATCCCCCCGTTTGTATGCCTCTGCCTTCCTCTTGGTCCATCGCATCCAGGTACCGGGTCAAAGCTGCTTTGCCCTTGAATGCCTTGGGGTCCTTTGCTCGGATCACGTTCAGAAGGGGCGGTGGAGGGGTAATTTGAGCCAAGGAGGACGTTTGAGCCAAAGGAGAGGATGACAAGGAAGAGGAGGAGCACATATTATTTGGCGTGGTGCTATCTGCGCGCGAGAAGTCACCAAAAGATATGGAAGAGGCCAGAGGAGCTTGGATCTGGGTTGAAGGCGAGTGTGACGGGGCTTGCAAGGGCAAAAGGGACGGTTGTCGGTCTTGGGACGAGCGACGCGACGGAGACGAGGCGGACGAGCGCCATAGGTTGGGGGAGAAGAGCTTCATGCCAAAAAATGGCTTAGACGGTGAGGAATCCTTCGAAGGCATAATGGATGTCTATGGAGGTGGTGCTGACTTGCTGCACGAAAGGAATTTAAGTGCCGGGAGGAGAGCGTATGTCCTGTGAAGGGAGAGGAAAAAAGCAGGGTGAGTGTTTTATACGACCACTGGGGTATGTGGACGGCTCAAGGGCGATGTGCAGAATGGAAATGGAATTTCCTTGGCGAGAATGGGGGACAACTGTCATCGAATTTATGCCTCTGCCTGGGAAGAAAGGACTCCGAGAGAAAGGATACACGGATTTCTCTTAATTGGCTCCTTGTGAACGGAGAGCGAAGAAAGTTCAGACGGATCAGTGCAGTGCATGATACACGTTGGCGAGGTGCTGGCTGGTGGTTCATTATAAGGCGAGGACGAAGAGGAGTCGCAAGGGAAAGAATGTGTTGGCCATGTGAAGGAGGAGACGAGCACGAACGTGCGGAGAACAGATGGGTGCTGGACAGTTCGATGCCTTTGAAGATGTGTTATGGGATCTACTGCGGGGCCCTTACCGGAGGAATGCTCCGCGCGTGCTTTGATGCTATTTGCAGAAGGACTCAAAGAGCGGAGCGGAGCAGGCTATTGTGAGACGTAAGCGTGAAAGTTGTGTGAGGCGTGAGAAGGGCCGATAAAAAGCAGACCGGGGCCGGGCATAGAGCACAAATAAGTGCAAGCATGGGAGGAAGCAAAATGTTACTGCTGGTGTGGCTGGCGACTTGGTTTATAGCCCCGGGAGAAACAGGTGTTCGTGAGTTCGTGTAACGGAACCACTCGTCCGACGAGTCGGGGATAGTGATGGCGTTGTTTGGAACAAGGGGATCTATACAATCAAGAGTGCTCAGTATGGGTCCCCTCGTTTAAAAGGAGTGCGCATCATTAAGCGTAGTGGAGGTCGGAAATGCCGCTTTTGTTCTGTGCACGAGATTCGGTCTCACGTTTTAGTCTCATACTTGCACTCCCACAACACACAGGTGTCTGCAATCCTCGTAGTAGTGCAACCCCAAGCCAAAACCAAGCGAAGCATCTCCACCACCCGCGCTTAGCCTCCCGTCGGTCAGGCCTCTCAATCCCTGCGACGCCACGACACCACACAACGACAATGCCCTCGGACATGCGAACATTACCACTACCAGTCCCTTCTGTTCCTTCCACCGTCACAGCCACCACTTCGACACCTACTACGAGCTCGTCTACGGACATCGTCCCCAGTACTAGCAGGCCCCCACCTCCAGCCAAACGTCAAGTCAAGGTACGTCTTGATGTTCGTTTGCACAACCACGATTTTCCATCTCACTTTTTTGCTGGAATAGGAAGGCCCAGGCCACCGGTGATGTCGTTTGGCGGCTTGAATTGCACGAGCTACAGTATCATGCATTAGCTTCGCTGCAGGCAATGCATGCACACACTCCAGACACTGACCCCTTAGTTTTTTAACCACTACCGCGTACCAAATTAGTCAAGAAATACTTGATCAAACCAATCGATGCACACTTGACTAGGCCAAGTATCAGTTCTGCCAGCAAAGAGTACATGAGTCGACCTTCTTGCATCTGCGCCTCTGCTACACCCCCGCTGGAATCGTTTTCCCTTCTCTCTTCAATCTCTCGACACTCCGATCTAGATCACACATTAAACTCGTGATTATTTCCCAATGAGAGGGTCTCCTTGCCCTCCTTTCTTCCCCCCAATCCCCCTCCCTCATTTCCCTCCCTCCCCTTCTCCCTTCCCCTCCAACCCCTGCACAACGAACAGCGCTTTGTCGGCAAGGCCAATAGAATCCCGGACGATATTCTGGAAGACCCTTCCTTGATCCAAGCTATTGCCCAGCTCCCGTCAAACTACAACTTCGAAATTCATAAGACAATCTGGCGGCTGCGGGAGGCAGCTGCGACGTGTGTGGCGCTGCAATTTCCCGAAGGGCTGATGATGTACGCCTGTACGATTGCTGATATGGTGGAACGCTTCGTGCCATCAGTGAAGGAAGTGGTGGTGATGGGGGATGTGACATATGGGGCATGCTGTATCGATGACTTGGGGGCCACGGCCGCAGGGGCTGATTTTCTGGTGCATTATGGGCATAGTTGCTTGGTGCCTGTTACCTGCACCTCGCTCAAGGCCCTGTATGTCTTTGTGGAGATTAGGGTGGACGCCACGCATCTCATCGCGAGTCTGAGTCGAAATTTGGAGGGAGAGAGGAGGGTGTGCTTGATGGGTACGATCCAGTTTGTATCGGCCGTCCATGAGGCCGCTGCGGGGCTCAAGGAGCATTTTGCATCTGTACATGTCCCGCAGGCTCGGCCCATGTCTGCGGGCGAGGTGCTGGGATGTACGGCTCCGACGTTGGATAGCACGGCATTTGATACCTTGGTGTTCGTGGCGGATGGGCGGTTCCATTTGGAGGCGGCCATGATCGCTAATCCCTCCCTCGAGGCCTACAGGTATAATCCCTACGATAAGACTTTGACCAGGGAAGTATACGACACTCCCAAAATGCTGCGTTTGCGAAAGGCAGCGGTTGAGGCAGGAAAAGGTTCGAGGCGGTGGGGAGTGATAATGGGAACCTTGGGTCGACAGGGAAATCCGGCCTTAGTCAAGCACGCGATGGACCTGTTGGAGGGAGCGGGGAAAGAGGCTTTCGTCTTGCTCTTGTCCGAGATTACCCCACAAAAATTAGCCTTGTTAGACGAAGAGGTGGATGCTTGGGTGCAGATAGCGTGTCCTCGGTTGTCGATAGATTGGGGACTTTTCTTTACCACACCTGTCTTGACAGCGTACGAGCTGGAGGTGGCCTTGGGCGGGGAAGCCTGGTCTGAGACAAGCTACCCCATGGACTACTACGCCAAGGACAGTGGGGCCTGGGGCAACCTCCATCCCATTAATGCCAAGCGAGTCATGCTCTAGTGTGTACACGGAATGATGAAAAAATCTGAAAATGATGTAATGGAGTTTCTTGTTTTTTTAATGGGGTGTAGAAAGATGAAAAAGAAACATGGCATCTTCAACATCTAGTCATTTTCATTTTGTTCTTGTTCAAAATGGGCACGTCCTTAAAGAGGCGCGGGAACCTGAATGGTGAAGATGGACATTTTTTTTGGGCGGAGTCAAATTTCAAATTCGAAGACTCCTGGCGAGAACTTAAACGCACACCCACATTCCCTTCTCGGGGTTTCCAGCGCGAGGGAAGTCCAAAACTAGCTGTGCTTCTCCTGTCTCCTCCACATGCATAAGGCGCCCTTTCCCTTTCCTTTGTCTCCTGTTACCGTAATTTTTCAAACGTAACAATTCAGGGCTTTTTCCAAGCACTAACCCCACTTGCGCACCTGGAAAAAGAACCTTTCTTTCTCCGGTTCGTGATAAGGACCCGAATGCTTACTTCCCGCTCCGAGCTCAGGGCTTAGTTCCATCGCTTTTTGCACACAAGATGCAATTGGGCTGTATCACCTTGCTTGGTGTCTTGCCATTGTCTGTACCCAACACCCACACCCACACACCCACACACCTACAGGACAGCATCTGCGTGGGTAAGCTGCAGACATCGGACAGCACCGCGGGAAGGGATGCAGACGCAGACGCTGGACATTTGCTAGCTCGCGAGCAAGAGGCAGCGAAATGATGCCTGTGACGTCCTGGAAGGTTGCAGTTACAGCATATGCTGCCACAGTACTCCTTCTTCCCCATCTGGCCACCGCCTTGAATGCTGTACGTACACTTTGAATGGATGAGTGGGTTGACCGGGAGGAGGGTGAGGGTCTTTATTGAGAGCGAGGATTGAAATCTAATGCTGATAATTTTATTCCGAAAGCCATTGCTTATACTTCGGTCTCACCGCGTGAATGAAAATCTGTTTGATTAATCCTTTTCCCTCGCTCTATACCCTACTTCTCTTTCCCTGGAAAGGTGCTTATTGGAGATTCGATATTGGCGAGCAGCGATACCCAAGGGGGACTGGGGGCGATTAATAAGTACTTGAACGAGTTTTCCGGCCAGAAGCTCAATAATTACGCTAAGATCGGCTCGAGTTTGCACGATGGGCGGGTGAAGAGCATTCCTCAATTGTACCAAGACATGCGAACCCAGACGGCGCCTGCCGTACCCTCGACCATTGTGCTGAATGGAGGAGGCAACGACGTCATCTCTGTGCGAGATGACTGCTGGGCCTTCAATGATAAGTGCCAGCTTCAGATTGATAGTGCCATGGAAATCGCGGAGGATTTAATGTTGCGAATGCATGACGACGGGGTGCAGCACATTATTTACCTGGGCTTTTACTACGCTTTCAACATGACCCAGGCGGTAGACTATGGCACCGAAAGGGTCAAACGGGTGTGCAGAGATGCGGCTATTGATTGTTTCGTAGCGGATGTGCGGGACCTTGACGTCGTCGTCGGGCCGGATGGCTTGCACCCAGGTAACTATATATGTGTCGTGCACCTCTTCTATCCGCGAAGGCCTACATCACTACTCTTCAACCTCACGAATCGCCTCACATCTCCAGATGACGCAGGTTATCGTCACTTAGCTGACCGTATTTGGGAGACAAAGCAGGAGTACAACATACCGTTCTAGTCGCCGCTGTGGGAGACACAGCAAGAGATCGACAGTGTGTCCTTTTGATATCTGGTTATGTTGAGTTCGCCTACAAGATAGGTGAATAGATAAAAATCCAATTGTAAATAAGCGCAGTGACATGAATGTGGCATCTCAACAAATATAAGATTAGAGTGATCACTCGAAGGTAAAAAGTATCTCGAAGCGCAAACATTAGCTCACCAAGGAGGCACTTGGGACATCCATTTCTCTGCCCATTTCTCTGCCCATTTCTGTAAATGTATAAAATATCATGATTTTGTGTGAGAGTGCACAATCTAAGATGAGTTTTGCCTCCTTGCAGTTTTCGAATGCAGGGTACCAAAAAGAAAGACAGGAGGTTTCTGAACAACATGGCGGAGGAAAGAAAGCAATGAGCGACTTAAGAACCAGGTGGGGGCAATAAAGCTTGATACCAAAAGAATAGATCATGAGTGTGCAGCTCACGCTTTGGTTTTTATGTACATTGTCTAAATTTGGTTTGGGGGGCAAATGTGGTCCCCTACTTTGGAGAGCAAACGGTTAATTTTTGATATATTATTTGATTATGGGCATCATCTCTATCTCTCATTTCCCATCCTCCACTTGCCACGCCACCTAATTACACCACCCTGCAACGCACACACACACACAGCCCTTTACGTCTTGGGTGTCTTGCCGAGTTGTTGCTGCTGCGTACTCTTTCTCGTCCCACACAGGATCACAACCCCTTCCATCTCTCCGCACCCCGGCGTGTCACCATATCACCACCCAAAGCAGAAATCATACCATGTCCACTTCTCACATCTTCACCAGCGAGGACGAGAACGTCCAACGAACTCAGTCCCTGGAAGCTCTGCGAAAATGCACCCAGGAAGTCGCCCACTACAGCGACCCGCAGACCGAGCAGGAATATGTCAAGCTGATCCAGACATTGCACAAGAAAGCCACTGCGTTGGGCGCTCTGCATCAGCACAGCCAGCGAGTGGCGTGCGTGGAGAAGATAATCAAACTTGCCAAGAAAGGTCTGCCTGTCAATAATCTCTCTCTCCCTAAGGCGCTGGAGACGCTGGCCGAGTGTCACGCTATGATGGGGGATAAACCTACGGCCCTGACCTTGTTCAAAGAAGCGCTCGATACCCGCGCGGCTTGTGGTCTACCCGAGGCCCACCCGTCTTCGACAGATTCAATAAAGCGCATGGCAGACTTGTACAGAGATCAAGCAGATTTTGAGCAGGCCTTGGAATTGCACCTCAAAGTCCTTGAGCTGCGGCGGTCGTTGCTATCGCCAGGCGAGGCCCGAAGGGGAGAAGGAGATGCGGTGATGGCAGAGGCTTTGCATGACGTCGGAACCACATATCATTGCCTGGGCCATTTTGAACGGGCTATTCCTTATGCTAAAAAGGCATTGGAAATCAAGCGGGAGTTGGTGGCGAGAAACAAGGCACGGAGGGAGGAAGGGGAGAAAAGGAGGGTGGAGGGGCATGAGGAGGAGGAGGAGGAAGGGGAGGAGGCGGAGGAAGAGGATGCCTCTGATGAGTACGAGAAATTGATGGAAATGATGTACACACTTGCTTCTACCTACGCCAAGAACGCCGAATTCACGCTTGCCCAGCCCATTTACACGGAGCTGATTGCCCGCCGTCGAGATGAAGATCCCCCAAACTACATCAAACTGGCCAAGGCCCTGAACAATGCCGGGGCCATGCACATGGAGGCGGGTGACGGCGCCCTTGCTCTTCCCTTTTATGAAGAAAGTCTAGATATATTAAGAATGGTGCTGCCGGCGGCCCACCCGGAGATCGCGCTTGCCATGGGAAATCTTGCGGAAGTGTACAGGACTGCGGGAGAGAATGAGAAGGCCTTGGTCTTGTTTGAAACCTCTCTGACCATGCAGAGGCGGAGAGCAGCAGAGGCGATGGCAGGGGTAGGAGGAGGGTGGGGGGGCGTGGATCCGATGGGCATGGCGTGCACGTTGAACAATTCGGCGCTGCTGTATCGGGCCATGGAGAATTACCCACAGGTGGAGAAGCAGATGGAGGAGGCGATTGATTGGCTAAAGCGTGCGGTACCAGCGGAACATTACTACGTGACTAACATGAAATTGAGCTTGGCGGCCGCGCAGAAGGAAGGGGAAGAGAAGAAGGCGGGGACTTACGATCCCACTAAATATGGTATGGTAGGACTGTTCGAGAAGGCACGAAGGGATGAGAACCTTCCCTAAAGGACGGGAAGTAAGTGGATGTCTCAGAGGGAAGAGAAAAGTAAGTCGACTGCAATAAGGAGCGAGCGACACGTAGGCGGTCGGTAAGGTTCTTTCTAAAAGTAATGATAAGCAAGTTTGGTCCTTGAGAGGTTATGGTGACTTATTAGGATGCTGCGCTTTTTTTGGCATGTGATTCTTTTCACTTTTCGATTTACCTGAATTGATTTTAAAGCAAAAGTGGCTGGTTATAGCGACCTCAGTGTCCTTTTGCAGCCACATTATAAAGGAAAATATGGCATTGGCATTGGGCGACTGCCCCATGGTTTTGCTTGATTTTTGAAATTCAAAACACGAAAACAGCGTTGGGTGCTTCCGTTCTGTCGCAATGTGCCACATGTGGTGCGCTTCCCAATCCTCATTGATATTTCCACCGAACATCAAAACAGGCAGTCAAATTGTAGGCCTAGCCACCGAGCCTCGTGTTAATCATGCGCGGCGCTCTCCTTTCCACCGCTGTCGTGGCTTTGTCCCTGGGCTTGGTGCGAGGAGGGGCGAGTGGGGACGCCAGTGGCAATATCCCGGCCCGGCTTCGAGCCACCGGCCATGCTGAGGATAACCACGAACTGCGAAAGCTTCATGATGAACTTGTCAAGGAGCAGCATCAGCATGAAGCCAAGTTTGAAAGGCGTGTATCCGTAGAAGAGATCAAGGCTTTGGTGGCCCACCAACGAGAAGCGCATCCTGGTAAGTCCGAAATGTCATCGCGAGGGTGCGAGAGGAGCAAAAAGATAGAGAGGGAAAGCGGAGGTATGCCGTAATACTCGGCTGGACATACCAAACGCCGTGAATAGACCAGAGATCGAGAGTAGGCTGAGATGGAGAGAGCATGGTGACAATTCTTGCTTCGGATTCGTCTATCATTCAGCAAAGAGTAATTCACCGATACTCGCCTCCCTCCCTTCTTCACTTTCACATTTTATTATCCTACAATCAATTCACAGCTCATCAGACCGCCAAGGAGAACTTCCAGCGGATGAAGTTGCAGCGCAAGGCTCGCTTTGACAGCATGCTCCGAGAGGGGGAAAAGGCGGCGATCGCATCCGGTCACCTGCTGCAAGGGTTCATCTACGGAAAAGAGGCCGTACAGGAACACGAAATTCGAATGGAGCAAGCGAATCGGATTTTACTACAGCAAGGGGCACGATAGAGTGGCGTGTGGGAAAGAGATGAATGAAGAAAGCGGCATGGGCAGGGGTAGCGCGTGTATACGAAGATTGCCATAGGTTTAAAAAGCTTGTTAGAAATCAACCAATGGGTGGAGAGAAAGAAGAGTACGCAATAATTTAAAAGGCCGAGAGAATTGAAAAGACAACCTAGTGGATGAAATAAAAAGCAACCGATGTCTAAGTTCATACGCATAACTATCTGACAATTGATTTTCCATTCTACTCAAGAAGCAGGAAAGCAAACAGAAAAAGCAGACATAAAGTGACTCTAAAACGGTGAGCGGACTTCTTTTGGGGTGCCAATACATGTGACATTGTAGCTCTATTTTTTTTCCCTATTCGTTTTCAGTAAGCTCCTTCATTCAAGTTTCGTTGATCCCTCCCCCCCTCCTCCCACCTCCACCTCACCACCTAAAGCATGGCACCGTATGCGTAGGCTTGAACGAAAATCCTTCCCAAAACCTGTTCAGTGCCTTCTCTCTTACAGTTTTTCCTGACCCCTGCTCGACCCCCAAGGCCTGGGCGTGGATCCCGTCCGTGACGAGGATAGAAGCAATCTCCTGGTCCACTGCCCCCTTTATATCATTCCACATTGAGTCTCCGATCGCACACATCTTCAACTCTGACAACCCTCCCTCCTTTCCCACCACTTCCTCCATAAGCTCGCGGCAATGGGCATAAACCAAGGGGTAGGGCTTGCCAACGTAGATGACCCTTCCCCCCTTCTTCTCATAAGCCTGCCCGATCATGCCGGGCATAGGGTCATTGTCCCCACCGGGCCTCACAATATCAGGGTTGGACACAATCATTGGCAGTCCCCTTTCTACTGCCTTAGTGGCTAACGCGTCGAATTCGGCGCTCTCGTGCAAGATGCGGCCAGGGCCAAACCGGAGTGGCGGGATGGAAGGATCAGAGGACTCGAGTATAATAAACGGGCCTCGTGCTAGGAGGAAATCTGCTTCTTCCAAGGAGGCAATTCTGCAACCCATTGACTGGACATAGTCGCGGTCATCATCTCCAGATCCAAAGACGAGAACGCGCCTCCCTTGGATCTTTGTGTAAGGAGAGGAGGTGCGTGGAGGGGAGAGACCGAGAAAAGTGAGCTCACCGGAGGTGACGACGTCAAGGTACTTGTCTGGGGTGAAGCCCATCTCGACCAGTCGGACGAGAGAGCCGGCCTTGCGTTTGGAGGAGTTAGAGAGGAGTATCACATGCTTGCCGAGGGCAAGGAGCTGTTCCATGCAAGCGACGGCTTGTGGGTATGCATTGTAGCCGTCGTGCATGACCCCCCATTGATCGATGAGAAAGACATCGTAGTGATGGGCAATATCCCGAAGCCCCGCAACGGAGTGGACGCTATCATTGTCATTGCTTGATGAAAACATGCGCAGAGATCTTCTGGCGTTGAAAATGGAGCAGCGGGATGGCGATGGGGAGATGAAGGCCTGACAGTAGCAGGATGGAGAGGAGGCGAGCACGAGCGCCGTGGCAGCAAACACAGCACCGGCAGCGGCGGTAACGGGATTGGGACGAACGCGGAGACGAATATGCTGGCGAAAGAAGGAGGAGGAGGGGAGCATCTGTGTGCGGAGTTTTGTTACAAGGATGGTTATAAATGGTTTGTATAAACCATCCAAGGCCTTTTGGCGAGGCAGTGACCTGCATCGGGCTGCTGTAGGGCGGCATGGATTGTCTACAACAGGCCTAAATGGCATCCAAAAGCAAAGAAGCTGTATTAATAGTGAATCAAGTTAGCAGATAATGGTATCACCGTGGAGAGAGAGAGATTTATTACAGCAGTCAAAGTGCATCCAGCCGCGCAGTGCCAAGCAAGACTAGAAGATCGATCCAAAGCGAGCAACGTGCGTGCTTTCCTTTCTCTCGGGTTGACTTCGAGTTGACAACACTGCAGCGATGCCTCGAGGACGCGCGCACGACTTAACAGGGGTGCCGCGCTGTTTCATTTGTTGTTGAAAGTGGCTATGCCTTGCAGATAGGACCCATCAAATTGCAGACTGAGAGACAACAAATCAACCAATCCATGTGGTGATGATGAGTGCCAGCACGACGTGTCGATCTTTTCCACGCGGCGGCGTTGTTTGGTTTCGGCGGCGATTCAGGAGAGACACATGTGCGTGTGTTTACAATGCATGTCCTGAGCTAACTAACACCACTGTTTCCATTCAATTATGCCACGTACAGTATCGTCATGATAAGAAGACCAACAGCCACTACCGCCCCCCGCCCCTCGACCTCCCCTGTCCTCCTCTTATGTCTCCTCCTTTTATCTTCGCCTCGCGTCGCCCGGGCTTTCGGCCCGCTCCCTCCCTCCTTTTGGCACCCAATCTCTTCCTCTTCCGGTGATCCAGCGGCCACAGAGGTCAAGCATGCCTGCACTCCTTCGTCCCCTCCGCCCACCCAGGACCCCCGCTCCGTCGCTGCTCTTCCCGTCTCCCGTCCCTCCATAGTCAGGGACGTCTTGGCGCTGGACTTCGATGGGGTTTTATGTCATAGCGTAGATGAAAGCAGCCGGGCAGCTTTTCGGAGTGTGAAGAAATTGTGGCCACAGCTAGCGACGTATTGCACGGTCGGTGGGACACGAGGCAATGAATGCCCAGCGTGGTTGGGTGATAGGTGCGTTGACTCGACAGGAGGAGGGAATGCTTGAATCGGGGGGGGGGGGGCTTTCGCTTGTATGTGTGAGGGAGTAATGTCGGTTGCATTGTTTGTAGCTATCTTTACATTTCGTCTTCACATCTCTCCTTTTCACCCGATTCTGTTACACGGCTGACATTCCCTTTTCCCCTTCTTCCCTCCTTCTCGCCCCCCCCCCTTTTATTTACAGTCTCCGGCAGCTCCGCCCGTTGGTAGAGACAGGCTACGAAAATATCCTCCTGGCCCGATACTGCATGGAAAAGGTAGGCGTTGAGGTTAAGGGGAAAAGAAACGCGATCAGCTGCATTTCCCTCCACTGATTTTGATCACCGCCTCCCTACATCCTTCCCTTCAGTACCTCCAGGGACAGGGCTCCACCCCCGACATCGACATTACGGAGTTGTCGGGAAAATGGCAGACACACTTGCGGTCAGCCTTGCTGCAAAGATACGGGGTGACGGCACAGGAGCTCGTGGATGTAAGCATGGAAGGAGGGAAGGACGGACGGGAAGAGAGAAGAAGGGAAAGGAGGGAAGGAGGGAAGGAGGGAAGGAGGGTTGGGGGTCGGGTGTGGGGGGGAAGTAGCAAGAGCACATGATTTAAGTTTTATTTAAAATGTATATATTCATATCTATATATCTATATCTATCTGTATGTATGATTGCGCACACTAATCACCCTTTCCTCCTTCCCTACCTCCGTCCTCCCTCCCTCCCTTCCCTCCCTTCCTCCCTCCCTCAGCTCTTCGGGTCGGTGCGCGACGACTGGCTGGCCGAGGACCGGGAAGGATGGCTCAAGGCCCACTCCTTCTACGCAGGCACGGACCTGTCTATGGGATGTCCCAGGTTGGAGAGCTATGTCATCACCACCAAGCAGACGCGCTTCGTCGAGGCCTTACTGGGCGCTCGCGGTAGGGAGGGAGGGAATATTGCCTATATATATATATATATATATATATATATATATAGGGAGGGAGGGAAGGAGGGAGAATATTGCGAGCATTTCAAGGTTCATGATGTATATTTTGGCATGTCTCGTCTCTCTGAATCTTCCTCTCTCCATCTCTCCCTCCCTCCTTCCTTCCCCCCTTTACTTCTCCAGGCGTGGCCCTCCCTCGCGAGCGTATCTACGGGCTGGGCTCGGGGCCCAAGACAGACATTTTGGCGCGACTTTCCCGCATTAAGAGAGAGCGGGCCGCCCAGGATCCGGAGATGGATAGGGAGCCAACGGTAAGGATGTAGGGATGTAGGGATGTAGGGATGTAGGGAGGTAGGGAGGGATAAATGTTACCAACGTCCAACCTCCCCTTTTCTTACAGGTGCATTTCATCGAGGACCGCCTGGAAGCTCTTGAAAAGGTCTGCGCTGATCCTCGTCTGCAGGTACGTCCCACCTCCCCTCCTTCGTTCCCTCCCTCCCCCCTCCTTCCTTCCCTCCCTCCCCCCACCTTCCTAAACCCCCAACCCCCTCCCTCCTTCCCTCCTTCCCTTCCTGCAGAACGTCCAGCTGTACCTGGCTGACTGGGGCTATACCACGCCCGAGGCCCGTCAACGCGCATTGCTCAATCCTCGGATCCGCGTCCTTCAACTGTCCGACTTCGCCTGCATGTGCCACGCGCTCGGCGCAGAGACGGAGGAGGAAGGGGGAGAAAGGTGCGAAGGAGGAAGGTGGTGTGTGTTTGCGTGTGCATGGGCGTGGGTGTATGTGTGGGTGTGGGCGTGTGTTGTCTTTGTGGTGGGCGGTCGTGGCTTTCTTCCCACCAGCCTGAACAATGTTTCTCCGGGGTCTCTTCCTTTCTTCCCCTCCCTGCTTCCCCCTCACACTTTTTTCCCCTCCCCCTCTTCTTCCCCTCCCTGCTTCCCCTCCCTCCTTCCCTCCCGCAGCTGTTCATTCGCTTGCCTCCAGGCCACATGTTCCTCCTCCTCTTCTTGCAGTAGCAGCAGCAGCACCAGCAGCAGCACCAGGCCTTTGGTAGAGAAGATAGTGTTCCAGTCTACCCCTCCCCCTTCTCCCGTCTACACGGACCCATCGCGCAAAAAGGAGGGAGGGTGGGAGGGTGAGGGGGAGGGAGGAGCGAAGGAGATGAGCGTGGGGAGCCCGACGACGTTTACGGAGAGAGAGAGGGAAGAGGAGGAGATACACGAAATCATGATGAGGATGACGGAGGAGGAGGAGAATCAGGAAGCGAGGGAAGGCGTGAGGGAGGGAGGGAGGGAGGATGAAGAGCTGGCGGAGGATGAGGGCTGGATTTCTGGGGTGGGGTCGGGAGGAGGGGGAAGGGGGGGAGGGACCAGCACGAAACAACGTCAAGAGGAGGAAGCGGACGAGGAAGAGTGGTAGAAGGGAGGGAGGGGGGGAGGGAGGGAATGCGACTTGGGAAGCATCAATAGCTTCGTTAGGATGGAAGGGAGAGATGACGGGATGACTTAAGGGAGAGGGGGAGTGAAGGGCCTGTTATTGTGAAAGATGCATGCATGCATCGATCCTCGGTTTGCTTTTGTACATAGATATCAAGTTGTTAGTGACTTCAAGTGTGTGTGTGCCTGTGCGTGTGCATGTGTGTGTGTGTGAGTGAGTGGGTATGAGTTTTAGTGCGGCGTTTTGTTTGTATCAGAGAAGGGAGGGCAAGATTTCCTCCCTTCTTTTTCGCTTCCCCAGTGCGGGTGGGTGAATTAATTGATGGAGAATATATGGCATTTTAGTGGCCTAGGTATCAGACGGGACTGTGCGAGAATGCGGAAGGGACAGACGAAACTCCCCAAGAAAACAGAGAGGACCGAGAAGCCTCGGCGAGAGGGATAGAAAGATTTAATTTGTGAGTGGCAAGGCCGAGACATTGACTCATCGAAGCCGCGTTGCTCCGCGCAAAGGGTATACAGATTAAAGAGAGAGTAGTAGGGGAAAACAAAAGACCGCGAAATCTGACAAACGCGAGAGTGCTGCTGTTGCTGCTTTCGCTGCTTCTTTCTTTTTGGTTGTTGTGTGAGCTTCCCAAGCTCAGGCCTACTTTCCTCCTTTTAAGAACAATTCGCTCCTTCTTCCCTGCCTATCCTCTCTATACCGGTAGGGCCCGAGGTAGGACGAGAGGACTGGATTGGACGAAACACAAGGGCAGCCTCCCCCTCCACCCTCCCCCTCCCTCCCTCCCTCCCCGCTTCTCTTTCCCTGGCCACATGCTTACTTCTCTTCCTCCTTCTCTGCCAAGCCAGCTGCCTCCAGCCTCCGCTTCTCCTTGCGCTCGGTCTTGTTCTTGGCCTGCGGAGGGTTGGGGGGGGGGAGAGGGAGGACAAAATGAGGAAGGGAAGGGGAAGTAAGTGGCGGTGAGCGCCGAACCGTACCAATACATAAATCCCTTCATCCAACAGCTCCTGGGTGTAGCTAACTTCCCTTCTGTTGATGCATCCCTTCCTCCGTCCCTCTCTCCTTCCCTCCGTCCCTACCTTGGCCCGACGCGCCTCGGACTGAGCGGCCAGCATTGTAACACGGGCTTTTTCCGCCTTGAGCTTGTGGATCGACTCCATTAGCACACGCTTGTTCTTAAACTGATTGCCCTTCACGCTGGCAAGAGCATGGGGAGCGCGGAGGAGAGGGAGGGAGGGGAAGAGGGTCAGACGTGGAGGACAGGTGCATTATATACGTCTCAAACCAAAGACACCTTCCATGAGAATGGAGGGAACGAGGGAGACGGGTAGGAAGGGTGTGGGTGAGGCAACACGTACCGCATGTATAGGTCGTGGTAGAGGTGCTTGTCGACCTTCTTCGCGTCGCGGTACTTGCGGAGGAGGCGGCGGAGGACACGCATGCGTCGGAGCCAGACCATCTTGAAGGGGAGGCGGGCATTGGCGGTACCCTTACGCTTCCCGTAACCTGTGCGAGAATGGAATGGAAATAAAAGGGAAGAGGTGAGTGAGTCGATGAAGGGCTGAGACGGGAGGGCTGACTAGAGCCACATACAAAGGCGGCCGATCGACAGGGAAGGACTACACGCTGGGTTGGGAGGGAGGGATGGAGGGAGGGAGGGACCGAAGATGTAGTGGCAAGTGATAGTAGAGCGTGGCGGTGAGCGTCTTTACAAAAAGCCACCACGCCCTGTGGAGAGCCTCCTTTTCGTGTCTTTTCTTGGCAGGGCTCACTCCTCCTCCTCATCCCCTTGCGAAGAAGAGGAAGAGGGGGCGGCCTCTCCCGCTCTTCATCCTCCCCCAGAAAGGAAAAGAATAAAAGGAAGAGAGAAGCCCCTCCCACTGCCGGTGGTTGATTCCATCACCACACACACATACATACACAAATACACTTCTACTGTCTACTCCCCCCTCTATCACTGCCTGTCCACCCACCAGTGTGTCGGCCCTTGCGCTTGGCCTCGAGGCGGGCCTGGAAACGGGAGCGAGAGTGGACAACCTGAGGCTTCTTGATAACAAAGCCGTCCTTAATCAACTGTACGTGTCGAGGATAGGTGTTGATGATATTGAAAGGGGAGGGAGAGCAGAAAGGCATGTGAGAGTGAATCATGATGATAACGAGACGCAGTGGGTGTACAGTGACGATGCAGAGCTCCCTTCGATTCCACCCATACTAATAGCCAGGATGCCAACCAGTCATCCCTCCTCCGATGTACCCACGCTCCGCACTAATGCCATTCCATTTCATTTCTTCGCAGCCCTCCCTCCTCTCTGTCGTTACCTTGCGGATGTTCTGCCTGGAGTTGGCCATGGAGATCTCGCCCGTCTCATTGGGATCAAGCCAGACCTTGCGCTTACCCGTCTTGAGCACGCTGGCGGCCAGGCGCTTCTGAATGCGGAGGTTCACCATCTTGGAACCTGAAAGAGAAAACTACACGAGACTGGACCCCTGTTAGGTTTGAGATGGGAGATGATGGGGGAACGGAAGAGGCAGGAGTGTAAGGAGATGTGTGGCAGGGTAGAGAACCAGAAAAGCATGCATCAACATTTTGTGAGTGAAACGCGACCAAGATCATCAGAGGGATGTCCACGCAGCGTGGATTATAGACTAGGGCGTGCTTCGTGGTGTGCGGTGAGCGAGAGGAAAGCTTGCCCCCTCTTCGCCGCCTCCAACCCTGCTTGCCCTCTCCACAACCACCACTCAACTCCCTCGATTCAACTGCAGGCACTTTAACACCGTGACCTTGAGGTGCAATGAGAGAAAACGATGAAATGTGGTCACGGACGTGAGGCGTGTGAAGTGATGAGTGTCAAAGGAGAAAGAAGAAGGGCAGGGTGGATGGGAGGGCGACTCGTGGTTGACGGCAGGCAGGGCCAGGTCTGGAATTATGACGGCTTGTGCGCTTGCTCCTTTAGCGGAGCTTCCGCTTCGTTTATCCTTAGTTTTGGAAAGAGAGCGGCTAAGTTGGAGTTCTGTCTTAGGCAAGAAGACAAGCACCTTGTAGCTGTGTTGTTTGATACACTGAGAGCATTAAATGGTGGAGGTTGGAGCGGAGGAGGTGGTTGGTACTCTAGAGAGAGGGTGGTGGCATGCAAGGCGGGTGAGGAGGTCAAAGAAGTGCTTCCCCTGCCATTTTTCCAACTACCCTATCCCCGCTCTGGTTGCGCACCCTCCCAGCCAAACCCCCGATAGTCATATCGGCAAGTTTGTGTACATGTAGGGTATGGTACTTTTAATCCCTTCTGATTCTTGCCCTCCCCTATTCCATTCAACCTTCCCCCAAGCAATGGAGATGGGCCCCAGGCCTTGTCCTCCATACGCCACTGCATTTACACCTTGTATCCATGTACCCACGTTCAACGCATGAGCTTACGCCTTTTTCTCTTCTTCTTTCCCCCTTCCCCTGCCCCCTTTTCCTCCTTCACTTGCCTCAGAGACTACCAATGTACGGCCCGCCTTACTATCAACGACGGGGTCGGCCACGGGCCCAACAAGGCGGCGGCCGCCGAAACAACGACTTATACCTCATCTATGTCCTCATTTCCACCTGCCTTCGCCATGTTAGTGAATTGGATTACAAACCGCCCATCACCATTGCCCTGCTGGTCATTAATATTTTGGTGCACATTCTGCCGGAGCTTTTTCTTCCATGGGGCATCGATTTTCGGAGTGTCCGTGGCATCTGCCTGCAGCCCGCCCGGATCCTCGAGGTGCTCCTGCCATCACTATTCGCCTTCTTTTCCATCTTTGACTCCTCGTCGGGAGGAAGAGGAAGAAGAGGAAGAGGGAGCAGTTGGGCGCAGCGTTTGTGGGAGGCGGCAACGGGGACCGCTTTTACTACTTACAGCTCCTCCTCCTCCTCCTCTTCGTGGTGGTCTCCTTCGGCGTACGACCGGTGGCATGAGGGATTGTCGCGCACCTACCTGTCGGCGTTGGTCCATGGGGACGATGTCCATCTTTACTGTACGTCCTTCTTGGTTTCTCCTCCCTGGATGCCTCCCTCGCTCCCGTCCTTCCTCCCTTGATCTTTCCAATTTCCTTTTTTTTTCCCTCGCAGAGCATCAGAGCACTTAATAATTGGATTTATCACACACTTTTCTCCAAACAGACAACATGTTGTCTTTACTGTACAAAGGCGTCACGCTGGAACGGGCCCTGGGCTCTCCCCTCTTCCTCCGCCTCGTCCTCTTCTCCTGGGCAGTCTCGCACACCCTCATCCTCCTCCTCGCCTCCTTTCTGCACACTCTTCCCTTCATCCCCCCGTCCTTCACCTCCTTTTACACGTGCTCCGTGGGGTTTTCGGCCGTCCTCTTCTCCCTCAAGTACGTTGCCTACTCCCGCGATCCCACGGGCTGGACCTCCGTGGCTGGTTTCCAGGTCCCCCTCGGGAAGGCCTCGTGGATTGAGTTGGTCGTGACATCTTTCTTGTCGCCAAATGCGAGTTTTGCGGGCCATTTGTGTGGGATTGTGGCGGGAGTATTGTGGGTGGAGGGGGGAAAGGTGGATGGATGGGTGAGAGGGAGGATGAGGGAGGTAAGGAGGAGGTACACGTATCGGAGTGGGGCGAGTGGTTATCACGTGCCCCCGACAGCGCCGTCCCAGCCAGGGATGGGAGGAGGGAGGGCAGCGGGAAGAGCGGGTAGAAGAGAGGGAGGGCGAGAGGAGGGGAGTTCGGTGACGCAAGAGGCGACACGACGGGCTTGGGCAGAGCAACAACGACAGCCGGTGGCTAGTGGGAGACGATCACCAGTAGCAGCGGCAGCAGTGGGAGGGGGCCCGGAGGGGATGGAAGGGCTGTATCGCCCGCTCTATCCGCACGTGCCTGTGGCGGAGGTAGTGGATGTTGATGACGGGCCCCGGTTGCCAACCTACGAGGAGGCCACAAGACTAGGATGGGGAGGAGAAGAATTGCGGCAGCGGACGTCGCGGGGAAGGGAATTGTAACATGGTTGGAAAAAAGAGGCTAAATTGAACATAACTAATTACAGAAGCACACATAATTTGTTTACGTATATGACATCGCTTACCTCCACTTTATCTAGTCATTCACGGCTTTCCGTGGCCGGTCAAATCGCTCCACTCGCAGGCAGTACGCCTCTCCAGCTGGGGAGGCATTTACCTGCGGCCGGCTACGGCGAGGGAGAAAGTGGGACGGTACGAGTAATTTGTTGTGAGAACTAAAATGGACCAGAGCCTAAGGTGAGAGTGCCTATGAACAATGTATTCAGTGTGGCAGTATCCTCGAGAATGAGCCTCAGGACACACACAGGTCACATCGACGGGGCTAATAGCAGTCTTACGGCTGGGCCATGTTCACTTTTTTCGTGGCGGCTGCCGTTGGAACACGACGACGTAATTTAGGTATTTAGCCCCCCAAGGTCAGTTCAGACTTGCCTTGAAGCTTGTCTAACATTATTTACTGTCTTTCTCACTCTCTCTCTGCACCATTCCTCCCCACAGGCGTCGAGTTTTTATTTCCCAGCCTCGCCACCTCAAGAAAAAAAAAAGAGATATCCAAGCATTTCATCAACAATGCCGCCCGCTCTGGACATCAAAGAGGCCAAGCAACCCTTGTTATCGGCCCAGACCGATCAAAGAGGGGCGATCGATGACCAAAGCGGTGAGGCGGGTACCGTGGACGCTCAAGCGCTGCAAGACAAGCAGCAACCTCCTGCCAATCAGCACAGTGAGGAGGCTAATCTGGAGGAGCAGCAAGCCGAGTCCAGACCTAGACATGACCGTCTTGCTCAAATCAAGCAATATTGTGCCCATGCCTTTTCTATTCTTCAAGAGCTTCTTGCAATCCCCATCATGGAAGCCTTGGGCACCTTGACATTGACCCTTGTGGTCGGCCTTATCACCCGCCCCGCCGCCGCTACTGCCCCACTAACCGCCGCGTTAGCCATTGCCGCCGTCTTACTGGCGATGATTCACGCTGGAGCCCGCATTTCAGGCGCGCATTACAACCCAGCAGTAACATTTGCTTTGGTCCTGCTGGGCTGCACATCTCCTTTCCAATTCTTGGTCTACGTAGGGAGTCAACTCGCCGGGGCCATCGGCGGCGCCCACCTAGCAAAGGCTCTCGCTTCTCCAGATCCACTTGCCGACCCGTTTTTGCAGGGGGGCATTAATGGAAAATTAGCGCTGGTAGAGATATCTTATACCTTTGCTTTGGTCTTCGTGATCTTACACACGGTGCTCGCCCGCACTCAGCAGCCCAATAGTTTTTCAGGAGCTGCCATCTGTGCCACGATCGCGGCGGCGGCTGCTGTCGGTGCTGTCATGAATCCCGCGATATCGACGGGTTTATATGTGGCGGGCATGAGTGAGGAGCGCGCGGGGGGGAAAGGGGGGGAGGAGGGGCTGTGGATTCGCTGGTTGCTGCCCATGGTGGGGGCCTTGGTAGCCACATGCCTGTTTTATTTGACAAATCCCATGGATGCCATGTTCCCGCCAGGCCAGGACGAGGCAGCCGCCGCCGCTGCTGCAGCAGCAGCAGCAGCAATGTCGTCGCCTAGGATCGGAAGAAGTGGCATGGCAGGAGGAGTCGGAGGGGGAGGTGGGCGGACACCCCTCCTCCGCGATGGTTCCTCGTTCTCGTCGGTCATCTCTTCATACTCCCATGTGCTTTTCAAAGTCTCGCGCGTCTTGTCCGTGTATCTGATGGAGTTTCAAGGCACCTTCCTCATTACCCTCACCATTATCCTCTCGCTCACTGCTTCCTCCTCCCCTTCCTCCCTCGCTCCCTCCCCCGCCGCCACTGCCGGCCTGCTCCTTACGGGCCTCGTTTTCACCGGAGGGTACATCAGCGGTGCTCATCTTAATCCAGCCGTGACCTTCGGCGTTTTCCTCTTCCGTCCTCGACGAAGTGACGTGCCCAAGGTGTTAGCCTACGTGGCTGTCCAAGTGCTCGCCTCTGTTTTCGCAACAGGAGCCACTCGCCTCGCCCTCGGCCATGCCGCTTGTCAAACCGCCCTCCCCTTTCCGCAGGCTCCGCATAAGTGGCAACAAGCCCTGGGGGTCGAGACCGTGTGTACAGCCCTCCTTGTCCTCGTTGTCCTCCTACTAGGTGCGGCGGGCGCGCAGGGGCATCCGTACTATGGGCTGGCGATCGGTGCTGCTTTAACGAGTGGGTTGTATGCTGCAGGGTCTATCTCGGGAGGAGGATTAAATCCTGCGGTGGCCTCGGGATTGTACGCCCTGAATGCGACGAAGGGACAGGGCGAGGAGGCGTGGATTTATTGGATTGGGCCTTTATGTGGATCTGTGGTGGGGGTTTTGTTGGCGGGGTGCTTGGCGCCTCGGGGATGGGCGATGGGAAGAAGGAGGGCGATGGAGAGGAGGGAGGAGGAGGAGGTGAAAGAAGAGGAGGAAGAAGGAGACGAGGACGAAGGCAAGGAGGAATGGATGGAGAAGGGGGAGATAACTGTGACGGAGGAAGAGGAGGGAAAGAAGAAGGAGGAGGAAGTAGCTGCGACGTAGGCGGAGGATCGTCGCAGTAATTAGGAAGTTATGAATGATAAATATTTTTGTTTATTTGCGGAGGAGGTCTAGAGATGGATAACGTGTTGATGCACCGGAGAAGAGAAGAGAATGTTGCGGGCACCGCAGTCACTTTAGGTCATCAAGGCAAAAATGAGGCCTACGTAGAATGGCTACAGGAGTACTCTATAACGGAAATAAGGAGACGAAAATTTAGGCTGGTGAGAAGGAGAGATCATGTTTGTAAATACATGAGCGCATCTGACGTGTGCGTGTACAGGGAAGTGTGTCAAGCTCGGGAAAGAACATTTAACAAAGCCAAGAGGGAGCATTGTCAGCAGATTATAAGAACTCTGCACACTATGCAAGCACATGAATACTTGTCAAAGAAAAATAGCCGTGCGCGAAGACGTCAGAGAATCAAAGGCTCCAGGAAGTGCGGCCTTTACTTTCCTCGCCCTCCAATTTCCGATCTCTGCCGAAGAAGGAAGGAATGAGTTGAGAAGGACGTGGGATTGCCTGCATTCTAGGAGCCCTCATTTTTAAAAATGTTCATTCAAAATGATTTTATAACACCCAAAAAAAGGAGAACAAAATTCTTGACTGACGATGGTGATAAATAAATTTGTGGGTAGTTGCTGTCCTGCTTGCTGTTCTACGTGCCTTCTGTTTGATTAAACATCCGATCAATTTTTATGGATTAGCACATTGCGAACAAAAACAATTTATAACCAATATCATTCTTATGAGACCCTTGAAGAATTATCAATCGGTAGGTTGCTGCGGGGCATTTTTTCCGGACCAACCTCCCCCCCAAAGTCAGAAAGCCGTTGGCAGCCAGCCGTTACCCCAAAATTCGCTGTCCCTTTTTTTGCAGGTCGCATTACCTTTTCCCCTTCAATTTTTGGCTGTAGATGCCGACATCCTGCGCATAAATAGAAAAATTTGACCTACACAAAATGTGACTGGCTCATTTCCTGCCAATCAGCGCCTTGGCCCACAACTTTTTCTTTCTCAATTTTCGTCACATCCCAAACACACATTCCCAGCACAGCCCCAACTTCTTTCGCCTCCATCTAAGTGTCCTGATAGGCAATCAAAATGAGACCCTCCCTTTGCTTTATAAGCAAATGTTTCATTCCCGGCCTCGCTGTTATGGTGCTTCTGTCGTGCATCTCCACTTTGTAAGCACCATCCCTTTTTCACTTCATACTTTCATTTTTGGGGCATGTTCCCCTCATAACCATTCACCCCTCATATATATGTTCAACAATAAGTAATGCTAGAATGTCTCAGCCTACCTCGGATGTTCGCATAGAGATGTGGTCCTTCCTCGGTCCTGAGAAGCCCTCCTCGGATGCCCGCTTTCGCATGGCCCATCGCCAGCTCGATGTTGCGAGCAACAAGCCGCGCACGGGACCGGCAATTGCACCACGCCCCGCCACGGATACCTATGACATTGGGGGACCAGCTCCTATATGCTGGAAGACTGTCGATTCCATTGTTTCGCGCCTGGCTTCCTGCCCGGCAGGCCTTGCTGTAGAATTCTTGCAGACGCCGCCCACAACCGTCTTTGCTAATGATGATTACCTCACTACCTACAAGATAATAATTGATCCTCTGAGCTGGCGAGTCATCCCTGTCAATGAAAATGGCACCAGTTATGACGTGCCGCACGCAATTATTCGCTCATGCCGCAACAAGGTGGGGTTTTGCACGCCTTTCATCGAGGACATGCCGGGGCTCTCCTTTTCCACCCTGCCCGTGGCCGGAAACTTGAGTGCTTTCCAGCAAAATCGTAGCAGTTCTACATTCACCTCATCTGTGAAGTTCGAGCCCGGCTCATACACAAATATTGCCCACTTGCAGCTTTGGGGCCGGGACGCTACCGGTGAGGATGCGAAGTATGACATTGCCGCCGCCTTTGTGCGGGACGTGCTGCCAGCCCGCAAGATCCTGGCGGTGGCACCAGCGGTTCAATACACCATGGCGGCTATTATTGCACTTGCTTGTCTTTTTCTGGCCTTGTGCTTCGCTTGCATATTTCACTGGAGCTCGCACAAGATCATGCGTTTTTCGCAAGTCAACATCTTGATGTATATGACGGTGGCGGGCTTCGTGGCCTTATGCGGGGTGCCCCTGGCAGCAGTCAACACCCAAGAAGCTTGCTCCCTTCGCCCTTGGATGACCATCATCCCCTTGAACTTTATGTTTGCTTTGCTGTTCGGCAAGACATGGCGGATATTCCGGCTGATGAATAACAAGCAGCTGAAGGCCATTAGAATCAAGGAGACCTACGTCCTGTATGTTGCGTTCCTCCTGACCCTGCCCGAGATTCTCATCCACGGCTTCTACTTCCTGTTATTCCCTCCACGCTTGCAACTCACCCGGGTCATCAATGACTATACGTTCCTTTTCGAGTGCACCGGAGGTTCTCCCGCCAAGAACATTTTTGACGGCCTTCATCTAGCCTATGCCACGATTATTCTCCTCCTGGGGTGCTACGTTGCCGACAAATCCGCCTCCCTCACCACGCTCTTCAACGAAGGAAAGTACATCCTCTTCGCCATTTACACATGTTTTGTCTTGTCTGTCATCATCGTCCCTGCTTCCTTCGCAGTAGCCACGGACCCCCAGACAGGCTTCATCTTGCGGACTCTCGGCGTGACTTTGGCCGTGACTGGCACCATAAGTGCTATTATTCTACCCAAGGTCAATCTTATCCTCTCGGGGGTCGACCTCTCGCTCGATGATGGCAAGACAAACACTACGAATACTATCAAGTCGAACAACACCCAAAGCGGGTCAAAGGCCACGTCCGCTAGTACTATGGCAGCTCCGACGCCGGCAGGACCCGCGAGGGATATCATCCAAGTCAAGAATCGCGTGCCCTCTGCTGTAATGGAAACGCTTGGCGACGCCTTGACGGCAGGAAACAAAGTTGTTGACCGTCAAATGCAAGGATTTGCACTCCAGCGCCCAGATTGGGATACGTGCGTGGATCAAGTCCGCAGCTTGAACGAGACTTTGCAGCGCTGTGTCTTGAACAGTAACGCACAGGGCACCGCGAACGGTGGAACTAGTGGTTTTTCTGCCAAAGTGGCTCCTTCCAACATCTGAGGACCATTTTCACAGTAATCAAGTACCTACATGTCAATCAAGTATAATTAATTGAAGTAGCTTAATTTCAGATCGAGTGAGTGGTTTCCACTTGAGTGCACAGTGAGAGCCTGTGAGAGCAGACATCGCGCGTCAAAATGTGCGCTTGCTTTTTTATGTTTTACCAGCCGCTGGGTGAGAAATTCGCAAAAAATAAGCTTGACAGAGGAAGTCCCTATCCTCAAGCCGGAAGCACCTATGTCAGGGAGTCAAACAAAAAGAGGAAATAAGTACAGAGAACCACGAAACACATGCAGACATTTGTTTTCTTTACTTTGGGGTGCTTTCAATTTTCATTCCTAATACTATTTTGCTATTCAATCTACTTAGTCAACACTTTTATGACTGGGACGACGACGACAAAGACGCCGTCTTGTTTCCCTCCGTCCCTCCTTCCTGCGTTGCCACCGGCAAGGGCGGCGCCTTCACGATCCCCGCCAAAACGCGTTTGAGGGAATACAGGGTCACGGGACCGCACTTATAAAAGCACGTACTCGTACTCCCCGCTCCTCCACCAGGAGCGGCTTTCCTATTTAGCCAGCGCTTCCAGCAAGACATGCATGCAATGTGACCACACGGGGACATAAAGACCGCCAAGGTCTCGTCGCAAATCGGGCACTTCTGCTGTCGTCCACTTTTGCTGCCTCTTTCTTCGTCCCCACCCTCCCGCTTCTTTGTCCCTTTCTTTGCATCACCCAGACCGCGATCCACCAAATGCTGCAGCCGCTCAATTACATTCCTATCCTTGTTTTCGTCCCTCTCTTCTCCAGCCCTCCCTTCCTGTCTTCCGCTCTCCTCATCTTTTTGTCCAGCCGTCGTCTTGGGCCGCTTCACCGCACGCCTTATTAAGTAATCCTCCTCCGCACCGGGAGCATAAAACGCCTTCCCCTTCCCTGCCTCCTGCTTAGTAACCACCATCGCAGCCATCGCTGCTGCTGATGCCGCTGCAGCAGCAGTCTTGGCCACCCCTCCTGCCCTCGCCAGAGGATGTCGAGAAGGAGGACGGTATCTCGTTTTGATCATGCCATCGAATACTGGACGGAGGAATGAGGGCAGGAATGAATAGGCGAAGCGGGAGAGGAAGGAGGGATCGGCGCCTGTGGACAGAAAGACGTCAACGGCCCCGCCTTTTCCGCCAGAGGACCAGGTTTGAAAGTCTTTCAGGGTATGCATTGTGCCTCTCAGAACCTCTTTGATTCGGTCATTGAGAAGCGCGAAACGCTCCGGTGAAAGCTTGACTTTAGCGCTTTCTAACCACTCTTGCATTTCTTGCATACCTAGCCCTCCCTCCCTTCTTCCTCCTCCTCCTGCTCCTCCTCCTCTTTGTCTACCATTCTCCAATTCGTCCTCGTCAGTGTTGTCTACCTCTAAGAGTGGCTTCTTGTCCTCCCCCTTGCTTTCCATTTCATCATCATCATCATCATCTTGCTCAGTCGTAGCTCGCTTGTGCTTGAGCTGTCGTTGCTGCTGCTGCTGCTGCTGATTCCTCGCCTGTCCTGACGAGGAAAAAGGGGCGGCCACTCTGGAGGTTGAAGAGGAAACAGAGGAGGAAAAAGAGGAGGCAGAGGATTGCGAGTGCGACAAAGAGGATGACTTGAAAGAAGGCAGGGAGGAAATCGATCCGCTGAGACCCATCCCATGTTTCTCTGCCTTACGATGCTGCTGCTGTTGTTGCTTCTGCACAGAGAAAAGAGCATTACTGCTACCACTCCCTCCTCCACCTCCTCTCCTTCCCTCTCCTTCCCTTGCTTCGCCTCCACTCATGGCGGAGAGGCTTCTGCTCAAGGCAGACGCCTTGCGAGGAAGAGGAGGAGGAGGGACACAATGGGTGGCTAAAGACGAAGGGAAAGAATAGTATGCTTGACTGCTGCTATTCTGTTTTTCCATATCTCCTCCTCTGCCTCCTCCACCGCTACTGCTGCTACTGCTCCTACAACTCGAAGTGCTACCGAAGGCAAGGGCGAGCTTCGACGACGACGACGAGGACAGGGGGGCGGAGAAGGAGGAGGAGGAGGAGGAGGAAGAGGAGGAAGGAGCGGACGAAGCAGGTACTAAGCCCAGTTGCTCTGATAGGCTGCCTTTCCGCACTAACACCCTCTTTCCTGCAGCTTCTGTCGCTGCTGCTGCTCCTCCTCTTCGCACTTCCGACGGATGAGTACCCACCCCTCTTACCACTGCATCCGTACTACCGGTGCCACTGCTGCTGCTGCTACTGCTACTGATGCTGCTGCTGCTCCCATGATTGCCGACAAGCGCATCTTTCTGTGCAAAGAGAGACGACAAAGTCGATGGTCTTGGCCCCTGGGGCTTCCCGCCATTCGCATTCTCCAGCCTCTGCTGCTCCCGCAGCGCACACTTAAACTTCAAAAATTTGTTTAATGCCTCTTCCTGCCCCTCCCTCCCTCCCTCCCTCCCTCCCTGGCTCAAAGACGGCAGCTCCCGTTCAATCACATCGGGCGCAATATACCCTGTGACCGTCTCCAACATGTTCGCATTCACCACCACCGCCCCCCTCCGATACCGAAAACCCGCCCCCTTCCTCCCTCCACCCCTCCCCCTCTCCTTAACCTCCACCGCGACCTCCTCCTCTTCCTCGAACTCGTCGAGGTACTCTGCGTCTTCTCCTCCCTGCTGTAAAACCCTCGCCCCGGCTCCAACCCTCCTCCGGGGCACCAGTCGAGGGATGCTCTTCACCCGTGCGAAGAAGTTGGACACTCCTTCTATCGCCCCCTCGAACGAGCTGCAGCCCTGGACGTGGGGTCGTGCCCATTTGGAGAGGGAGGAGAGCTGGGAAGAGGATGCGAAGCGCTCATCGAGGAGAAGAACGATGCCGTAGTCGTTGCGGTGACGGATCACCCGTCCGACTGCTTGGTTGACCGCCCGCGCGGCTTGCTGCATGTACCATTCCATACCTTTCAGATGCGTTGAGGAGGAGGAGGAAGAGGAGGAGGAGGAGGAGGAAGAGGAGGAGGACGTGAGGGAGGAAGGGCTGAGAGAGGAGGCGGCAACGGTGTCAAGGTACTTCTTTTTCAACTCCACGCGTGGGTCGCGAGCGGGGGGAAAGGGGATGCCGGTGATAATCACGGCGCGGGCACGATTATCAGCGAAGTCCATGCCTTCACTTACCTAGGGTCAGGGAGGGAGAAGATGGGGGGGGTAGACGATAGAATGAGTGATGCTTGAGGATGTTACAGCCTGTACCTGCCCCTCCCTCCCTTTCTCCCTCTCTCCCTCCCTCCACCCCTCTCTTCACCTTTCCCCGACACACCGCGAGCAACACCGCCCCTCCCTGCTCTTTGATCGCGCTGTCATACGCTAGCATGCACGCCTGCAACTCCCCTGCCTTCCTCGGCTCCTCCACCACCACCTTCACCTGTCCCAACCTCTGCAGCACCCCTCCCCCTCCCTCCCTCCCCTTCCACTTCCTCACACACTGGTCCATCACTCCGTAGGACGGGAAAAACACCAACATCCCACCGGGCACGACCCGAGCAATCCTAATTAGACTCTCGCCCAAATCACTCACATATCCCTCCTCTCCCCTCCTCTGGAACGAGCTCGACAATACCTCCCCCCGAGGCCCCACTCCCAGGGTGGCGATAAACGCCTGTTCCCTCGCTGTAATCACGTGTCCATTCTCCAGCCTCACCGGGAAGGGAATCCGGAGCTCGCCCGCATACGAATCAAGGGGCGAAAGCGTCCCACTCGTCAACAACACCGACCGCACCGAGAGCTCCAGCAGCTGCTCCAGGGCGATCCCCGGGCAAAAACACCAATAGTGCAACACCCTCCGCGGGGGCTCATCCGTCGGTTGAGGGAACGAAACCCTTCCTTCCCCTGACCCTCGCCTTCCTCCTCCTCGCCCTCCCTGGCCCGAAGACGGAGCCCCCCCCCCGCTTTGAATGTAGATACGGTACGCCTGCATATTTTTCCTCATCGCCGTCGTGTTCCCCCAAAAGTAAATCATCTTAAACGCCTTCAAAAACGCGTCCAAAGCCCCCCCTGATAACAGCGTAACCATTCCCCCCATCCCCCCCTCCCTCCCTCCCGCCCCGCCTCTCCCCCCTCCGTTCATCGCGGCATCCATCAGGAAGTTAATCGTTCTCTCCAGCCGCGACACAACTGCTGCATAGTCCTGAGGCAGCAGCCCCGACAACCCGGCCTCCCTCAGCAGCTCTTGCAGTTTTTGTGGACCCAACGTGGCGCTCTTTAAGGGCGGATGCGAGGAAGCACCACCCCTACCTCCTCCTCCTCCTCCTCCCCCTCCCCCTACAGCAGTGAGTTGCACAGCATCTAGCCCCTCTTCTAAAGCTGTGAAAGCCGTCTTTAACCATATCAAATCCTCCATCGATGGAGGTGGTGTCGCATACACCCCCCCTCCCCCGCCCCCTCCCTCTTTCCCTCCCTCCTGCTCTCCCTCCGCTTTCAACAACTCCCATGCCTTTTCAAGCTCATCAGAGATACGTGCCGTCATTGTGGTGGTTAGCTCCAGGGACCAGGCCTCGGACGCGACACTTTCGAGATTGTGAGCCTCGTCGAAGATGACGATGCTATTGGGCCAACGGACCTTCAGGGGGGTGAAGGGAGAGGAAGAAAGGAGCGATGAATGAATGGATGGATGGATGGAAGGGAGGGAAGGACGAAATAGTAAGACGAACCTGGTACGGCTGGCGGGAGCCAGCATCGAGGAGATAGTTGTACGGCATGAGGACCAGATCGGCTTGGAGGGTGTTCTGACGCATCAGGTAGTATGGGCAGATCTGGAAGGGGAGGGAGGGAAAGAAGAAGGGAGGGAGGGCTTGTGAATATCAAGTTCCTCTGGATACTTTGGACAGCCTCGCTTCGAAAATCAGATACAACAACCATCCCTTCCCAGATCCCTTCCTCCCTCTCCCCCCCTTTTTTCTTACCAGCTTACTCCTCCCCAACTCGCTCAGCTCCTCTATGTCCATCACCCCCGGGCCCCCCAGCCCCCCAGCCTGCTCCACCTGGAAGCTATCCAAATTGTTCTTATATCGACACGACCGGTTCCCCACCAGCACCCCACACCGCCTATTCTGCAGGCCCCCTTTCAGTTTGCTTACTTCCGGGTGCACGCAAAGTTGTTCCCGTGACCCCAAAATGACTGTTCGTGGTCGGTACGTCGTTGCCTTCAACTCACGCACCACCTGCGTTAGCTGGGAGTGAGTGCGGGAGGCGTAGACAATCACAGGCTTGCCCTGAGGACCTGGGAGACAGCTGAGGCCTGCCTTGAGACCCACCCCTCCGATGGTCTGGGGAGGGCGCGAGAGAAGTGCAGTCGAGTCGGACTCGTACCGTAGGGCCATACCTCCACCACCACTGCTGGACGCTTTTGTGCTCCCGCCGCCGCCTCCCCCGCAGCACCCACCAGCTGCCGCAAAGACAGCGTTGTCCTTGTCCAGGCTGTAGGACTGTTGCCAGGCCAGGGTGGAGCAGAGGAGGGAGAGGGTCTTACCTGTACCGGTGGGGGACTCGAGCAACGCGTTCGTCCGCTTGTTAAGGGCCTCTACAACCTTTTCCATGTATGTAACCTGAGCGGGATAGGGCTGGAAGGGAAACTCCACCGAGACGCTTTCAATTTCGACGGCAGGCATGGCTGCGACGTACGGGTTGCCCCAAAGAAGGCGAGCGTCGGCGAAGGGAGGGCTTGGACGGTGCGCGTGACCGCAGCGCCTGCCTCCGGGGGCGACGGAGGGAGGAGGAAGATATGGAAATGGAGCGTGCGACCAATGTACCCGTGTATCTGTAGCGTGGGAGGCATGTTTGTTGTGGGCAGGGTGATAAAGGAAAGAAGGAAGGCACATGTAGAATCGAGACGGCCGCGGCGGCGCGTTCGTCCATCATCAGCCCCAGCATCATCCCCGATCATCCCTCCTCTTTGCCCTCACAATAGAGACATCACATCACACAGGCCCTATCACTCACCCTCGACACAAGCAATGCCACCCGAAGCAGTGCCTTCGACCGAAAAAAGATCCCGTGGCCGTCCCAAGGGCTCTCATAACAAGCCCAAGGACGAGTCAAGTACAACTGCCTCATCACCAGGCACCAGCAACCAAGCCAAGCCCAGCAGTCGCTGCCGCAAGGAAGTCAGTTCCATAACACTCAACGCCCTCTCGCCCTCTTCAGCTTATTCTCCTCCATTATCAGCCTCTTCTACTCCCTTTCCTTCCTCGTCGTCGTCCTCCTCCTCCTCGCCCAGCACCAGCCCTCCTCCCCCCCTCAGCACAGGCAACCACTCGCACACCGCCGACAGCGCCGTGGCCCTAAGCGGCGGGCTTAAGTGGGCATTGGGTATCATTGTCCTCATATTATCCCCGCGCGTGGTGGGTGGAGCAGTTCATCGACTTACCGGCGGCCGGGGCGGTCACCATCCCCCGAGAGCATTCCATCAGAACACTGACAAGAACCTCTGGGCCAACATTGGCCGTTTCCTGACGGGTATCGGAGGAAAAGCAGCGCTTACTACTGCAGTGGCCTCGATAGCCGTCAGTGTTTCGATTGCGCCACCAGGCACGTTTCAGCTTTACCACACGGTGGGAGAAATCCCGGCGCTGGCGTTCAGGGAGCAACGCACCCTTGTTGGCCGAGTCGTGCGTGTCTCGGACGGGGACACCATTCGGGTGCGACACACGCCGCTTGTGCCCCTGATAGGCAACACCCCCGACACAGGCAGACTCACGGAGGAGACCCTCATCGTTCGCCTGGCCGGGATCGATGCTCCCGAAACCGCCAAAGGGAGAGGCAAAGGCCAACCTTTCGCGGAGGAATCCAAGCGTTTCGTCACCACCAACGTCCTCGACCAGAGGGTGGAAGTCAAGCTCTTATCCCGTGACCAGTACGCACGTGCCGTCTGTTCCGTTTCCTATGGCCCATTTTCCTCGATCCCTTTCCCCTTCCCCTCCTTCATGAAAAAAGACTTATCCTCCGAACTGTTGAAGGAGGGACTGGCTGTCGTGTACCGTCAGAGGGGGGCGCAATACGATGGCAAGTATCGGGAAATGGAGATGTGGGAGGCCCAGGCCAAGATGAAGAGGAAAGGCATCTGGAGCAAGGAGGGGGAGGTAGAGCTACCGCATCAGTACAAGGCGAGGACGAAGATAGAGGAGGCAGAGAGGACTCTGACCCCTCGAGGAGCGTGAGAGGGAGGGAGGGAGGGAGGGAGGGAAATGGTTGAGGCAAGTGAAGGCGAGGATACTGGAGAGTAGCGAAAAACGTTTGTGAAGAAATGACCAGAAAATAGAGGCAGCCTTCTTGTTACCATATCAATATTTTTTCTCCTCACTACATTCATATCAGGATTTAACATTCACTTCAAAACTGGACTTGTAGACGTCGAGCCACCTGAAGCCTCCACGCTTTCTCTCGATGCGGTTTGCTATTTGTTGGTATGTTATGGTTTTCATCTTCTCCTTCACCTTATCCCTCCTTTCTTGTTGCTTCTCTGCCCATCTCCAGACCGGCTCTCTGTGCCCTTTCTTTAAAGGCTGTTGCTGCTGCTTTTATTGCTACTGCTGCTGCTACTTAGTTACTACTACTACTATTGCTCTTTCTGACCATATGTCATCCTTTTCATATTCTTTCTTCTTAATTTTCTTGTTCGTCCTCGTAACCTTCATTTTTCACCCCGTCGGGAAGAATAAACAATTTATTGAAAAGTGTTCGCACGACATACACATCTTGCTCTTTTCCCCTCCCCGTCTCTCCCATTTTGCTCCTTCCCCCTCCCCGTCTCTCCCATCCTGATCATAATCTGACCTTAACACCCGTGCACTCGTAACTGACAAACACACATCCAGCTTCCTCTCAACTCTCTCCCTCTCTTCTTCCCTTTCCACTCTTCAAACCCATCTCCATTTCCATCATGGCCTCCGTCTCCTTCTCTTTGCCCATGCTTTCTTCTCCGATCCTCCTGCACTCCCCTCAGACCTCCTCTTCCTTCCCCTTGGTGCCGGCGTGCTACCCCCTCCTCCTCCGGGAGATGACTCCGCCGACCCCCTCCCTCCTTCTCCCATTCCCTCCTCTCCTCCCTCCTCTCCTCCTACTGCCGTCGCCGATGTCGCTGCTGCGATTTCGGCAGGTGACACCCATCTCTCTCTCACCTCTTGGACATAGGGGAGGAAGTCTGGTACCACCCCCGCACCACAGTAACCTCCTCCTACACTCCCTGCTTTTATGCTACCCGGAGGCTGTTGCTTCCCCTTCATCAACTTCCGACTCTCGCCGTCTGTGTCCAGCTCCACACGACCGTAGTCCAAAAGGCGGTCAAGGGAGTAGATCCGGAGGGCGAGGGAGGAAGGTGAGGCGAGTTTCACGGCGTGCGCCCAGGAGGACATGGTCAGAAAGTAAGTGCCACGGAAAGGGTTGAGGCGCCAGCGGCTGTCGATGGAGTGTTCGAGCATGATCAAGGCCTCCATTAGTTCCCCTGCAGTGGTGGCGGTCTCGACCCGACGCGCCCATTTGGGCAGCTCGTCCCGACGGAGCTTAATGCTCTTCCGACTTGCCTCTGGCACGTCCACCAGACACCCGAGGGGTAACGCTGCCTCGATCGTCAGGATGGCCGCCTTGAGATCGTACAGCCCTTCCTCCTCCGCTTGCTCCCCAGTCTCTGCATTCAGGGGTTTCCGTCGAAATTCGTATTTCAGCCGGGTGGGCAAGAACCTCCCTTTGCTCCGGGGCCTGTTGCGGTTACTGGCAGTCACGTAGGGGAATGCTTTCAACTTCTCAACCACCGGTAGAGGAGGAGTGTACCGTGCTGAGGCCACCCCTTGACTCTCCTCCCACTTCTCCTCCTGCTCTTTCTCACGGGCGGACGTCCAACGGAGGAGCGTAGGGCGAGCGCCCCGCTCGTTCTCGTCCTCATTGACTGAAGAGGGGGAAGAGGGGGAAGAGGAGGAAGGCTCAGAGGAAGGGCAGGAGATCCACTCGTCGGCGTGCGTCCAGCCATTATAGCTGACGCGGACGACGCCCTTGTCGGTGTTGAGGCATACCACTGTCGCCCTCCACATCACCCCTCTCTTCCGCACAAACACGCTCTCACCCTCTTTCCACTGATGTCGCTTGTCCTCCTCCGCCTCCGCCTCCCTCTCCTTTCTCTCCCTCTCCTTCCGCTCCTCCTCCTCCTCCTGCCACCACTCCTGCTGTGGCGGCTGCTGTTGCTCCTCACATTCCCCTCCCACCTCATTCCTCCTCCTCCTCACCAACCTTTTAACTTCCGGGTATCGACTTAGAATGGCCTCCCTCAAAGCCCTCTCCTTCTTCCCCCTCCCATCCAAATATTCCTCTACCACCCGTCCAATCGCCTCGGCACTCTCATAGACTACCCAACGCTCCCTCCCTCCCTCCTCGTCCACCTCCAGCCCGTGCCCCCGCTCCTCCTCCTTGGCCACATTCTCCTCCCCCCCCCCCCCGTTCCCCTCCAACTGCCCTTGTCTATCCCACGGCTGAACGAACAATAACGACGGCTCCCCCGCCAATTGCCAGTAGAACCTCCCCTTCCTATCCTGGCCCAAATTCGTCGTCCTCCCCCTCCCCGTGAACGCCATCCCCTCCACCGCCTCCTTCCTCTCTCCTTTCCTCACCCTCGCCTCCCCCGCCGCCTTGGCTTCCATCAACGCGTCCGCGCAACATTCATGCATGATCATACTCCCCTTCCGCATCGTTGGGACCTCCCTCCCTCCCTCCCTCCCTCCCTCCCTCTTCACCCTAGCAGGAGGAGCTGTCGCGAACACCTCCCGTAGGGCCGCCTCCGTCTCTGCCGCCAGCCTGTCATCCACCGGCCGCCACAATACCGCCCGATCTGGCCCTTCCTCCCTTCCTCCACCACCACTGCCACCACCACCACTCCCACTGCTGCTGCCACAGCTACTGTTGACGCCCTCCAGCTTCTGACGGACGTCAGGGGGAAGCTTGTAGTAGTCCTCCACTGTCGGTCCGTGCACCATCACGTTACACAAAAATTGCTCCGTCTCCCCGCACATTCCGCACCGCACCTCCCTTTCCCCCCCCTCCACTCCTTCCCTCCCTCCCTCCTCCTCCTCCTCCTCCTCCTCCTCGTCCTCCCCCCCGTCCTCGTCCTGCGTGTCCTCGTTACCTCCATAATCGTCCTCCCCTCCATCCCCACCTCCCCTCCTCACCAAGCGCCTCTGCAGCCGTATGCCCTCCCTGCCCAACGCCCTCTTCGTCTCCTGCTTCACCCCCTGCTCGAAACACTGATATTCCCGTGCTCTCAACGGCTGCTTACCCAGCAAGAGCAGGTCTCCTCCTCCCTCTGTCAACAAATCCAGACCCACCAATATTCCCGGCTCTCGCTTATTGTAACTGCCCTTGTTTGTCTTGGCCTCAACACCACTGCTGCTCCCTCCCACCTTGGCATCCTTGCCGTCTGCCACGTCCATTTCGCTGGAACTGCTGCTCTTGGATAGTGGAGGAGGAAAAGCAGTGGCAGCATCAGCACCAGCAGCAGCAGCTGTAGCAGCGGCATCAGCATCTGCCTCTTCTCCTTCGAGAGACTTCCGCACGCGGCCCCGTCCCCGCTTAACAATCTGCTGTTCCTCGTCCTCCGCCTCATCCTCCGCCTCGTCCTCATCTTCTATTTCAATCTCGTCCTCGTCCTCCTCCTCCTCGTCGTCGTCGTCGTCGTCCTCCTCCTCCTCACTCTCCGTCTCTTCCCCATAATCTCCTCCCGCTGCTCCTCTGCGCTTCCTCCTCCTCCTTAACCCCCTCCTCCGTCCAACCCCTCTTTTCTTCTTCAACAACAACGCCTCCTTCTGCCGCCGCACGTACTCCTCATCATCTGACACGTCTTCCTCCTCCTTCACCAACCTCGCCGTTCCCCCGGCCCCCGGCAGCAAATTCTCAGGCACATACTGCGACAGCTGGTCCTCCTTATCTTCCTCCCCCTCCTCCTTCTCTTCAGTCCTATGTACAGGCACCAGTGCCTTTTCTCCTCCTCCTCCTTCCCCTCCTATACCTCCCTCCTCCCCTTCCTCCTTCCCTCCTTCCCCTCCCTCTATCAAAGCCTGCCCAATCTGCCCCCTGAGGTCTTGCTCGTGTCCCTCTAGGTACTCCCTCATCCGTCCTGTCCCCCCGCACATGCCCGCCAACGCCACCAAGCACGCCACCCACTCTTTCCCCCCCTTCCTCGCTCCCGCCCTCCCTCCTTTCCTCCCCCCCACCCCTGCATCTAACGCCCTGATCCCCCTCAGGAGCTCCAATACCTCGACATCACCCCCCTTCACCCACCGCCGCGCCACCAGACTCACCTCAGGATCAAGCTTGCGAGGCAGCCTTCCCTCCCCCTCCAAGAGCAATCCCAGCCCCCATTTGGTGTGCCCGAGGGCCTCGAACTCACATTTGGGGTCTATGGCGGGGGAGCGGTGGAGGAGGAGTCGGGCCAGCTCAGGGTTCTGTTGCGGCAGGCCCTGGGCCAGGAGAAGGGAGCGGAGGGCGGGCCGAGTGAGGGTATGTTCGAAGAAGGAGGAAGGGAGAGAAGGATCGCGGAAGAGGAGGGAATAGATCGCCGTCTCCCGCGTGTACCGGACCGAGACCACGCGGCCGGCATAGGCGCCCGTGCCGGGGAAGTGCTTGATGACACGGAGGCGGAGGTAAGGGTCGATGTCCGCGGCCTTCTTTTCGCGCACACAGTCGGAGCAGAACCAGTACTCCTTCTCCTTCCCCGTCTCCGAGGCGTTGCGGACATTAGGGTGTACGATGGGCATCTTCACGCAGTCCGGGTGGAAGCAGGCGTCGCAGCGGTTGCACTGCTGCGGAGCCACGGGTCGCCATTCCTTGATCCCGCCCACCAACTCCACCTCCACTGACTGCGGCATGGGGTCTCGGCACACCAAACACGTCGTGTCCAAGCCTAAGTCCCCTATCGGCGGGGCCTCTCCATCCAACACCCACTGAAGCAACAGCCGGTCAAAGCGGGCCACGAGACGATCGGCATCATGCATGATCACGTCATTCTCCGCATTGAACAAGGCGCAATTCACAAACACCAACCGCACATCCGCCGCGAATTGCCCCACACTCGAATCATACATGCCGTTCCTCAAGTTCCGAGTGACGTCCATAAGACCCAGCGGGCGGGCCACCACGTCATGATAACCTTCAATGTGTGGTTGATACTTAAATTGCGACCCTCCCTTGGCGTGCATGAGCGCCTGCAAGATTGCATAGCACCGTTGGACGACCTCGGGCTTATCCTCAAAGTCTTCCGGGGTGATATCGCGATAGGCATCAATATCATCTTCATCCTCCTCGTCTTCCTCCCCGTCCTCGTCCTCGTCCTCGTTATCCTCGTCCTCCCCTTCCTTCCCCTCCTCCTCTTCCTCCTCTCCCTCCTCCTCCCATCCGTCCTCTCCTTCCATCAAGGACAGTCGCTTCCCCTTCCCATTCCTCCCCCTCTTCCCCCCCCCCTTCTTCCCGTCTCCCATGGAAGAGCGACGAGACCCACTACCTACGGAGTCCGTGTCCATGCTCCCTGTGGATCGAGAGATCGAATGCTGCAGGTCTACGCCAAGGGAGGAGGCAGAGGGCGGGAGGGAGGGAGGGGGAGGCGGCATATCACCCGTTGTGGAGCTGGCGGAGGCTGCGCTCAGCGAGACGAGAGACTCGCTCGTCATCTCTCGCTTGAGGGAAGGGGGAGGGGAAGTAGCTCCAGCGCCCTCCTTATTCTCTCCCTCGTCCTCCTCACCTTTTACCGCAGCTACAACGGCTCCTGCACGCTTTCCTTCTTCCCCTCCATCTCCATTCGGAACCAACAGCTCGTCCTCCTCGTCATCCAGCTGCTGTTGTTGCTGCTGCTCCTGCTGCTGCTGCTGCTGCCCTCCCCTCTGGAGAGACCCAGCAATGGGGTCCGTTTCCAGCTCCTTCCACACTCCACCCTCGAGCAAGTTACTCTGGTACATCTCCAATGCCAGCAGCGCCCCTTCCACCGCTTGATGCAGGGCTGTCTCATCCTCCTTTCCTTTCTCCTCCTGCTTCCTTGACGGCGGGGGGGGCAGCAAGGCACGCGCCTCTTTCAGGGCCGACATTACTCCTACTCCAACCTCTGCCTCCCTCCCCTCCAATGCCCCCAAAGCTCGATCCATCTGCTCCCTCACCATCGTTCCCACCCATTCCCTCCCCCTCCCTCCCTCCCTCCCTCCGACCCAGAACCTCAACCCCTCCAGCGCTGCCTGCCACGACGACGGTGCGCTGGCCAAGGGGTTAGGGGTCGGGACAAACAAGGTAAAAGCTGTCCGTGACCACCCTCCCGCCACCCGTCCTGCCTCTCTCCCTCGCTTCAGCAACAACCGGAGTCGGCCCATGGTCAGCGCCTTCTTGTCCCACGCGTCCATCTGAAAATCGATCCCCCGGCCCCTCAGAGCATAGGGTAAGTCCACAGGGATCTGCAGCACACGGTAAGCCTGTGCAATCAGTGCCCATCGCGCAAGCTCCGGCCATGTCATCTCGTTCAAGGGCAAAGTAGGGTCAGGATCCCCTCCCCCTCCTCCTCCCCCGCCCCCCCCTCGTTCCGCAACGGGCTGGGGAGAGTACAGGAGGGTTTGGACGAGATCCGGAAGGAGTACACCCGTCAATCGCTGCGCCAGCTCGGACAGGAAACGCATGCGTCTTTCTTCCTTGGGAGTGGGGTGGCGCGTGGCGCACGCCTCGGCGGTTTCGAGAGCCTTGAGGAAGAGGGGGAGGGAGGGCCACTCGGTCATCCCCAGGAAGCCAGCAAACGTGTACCCGAAATCCCAGACGTGCAAGATGCCGGCCATTGCCCGGGAAGAGAGGAGGGGGTTGGAAGGCGATAGGCGTGACGAGGAAGAGGCGGAGGGGGAGGAAGGAGGGAGGGAGGGAGGGGGAAGGGGCTTGTCGAGGTCGTCCAGGAGGGCGTCATCGAGGAGGGGCTCGCCAGTGGCGTGGTCGATGAAGGGGTAACCGGCGCCAGCTGGGTCTTCGACTATGGCCTGGACCAGCATGCGGGTGGCGGCCCGTCGGCGCTGAATGTCGTTGTCCATGCGGATTCGGAGACGCTTCAGCTCGCGCTCTAGCTCCTTAACTCGGTCTCGCTTCCTCTTTTCCTCCACCTGCTTCATCCGCCGCTCCAGCCGCTGCTCCTCCTTGCTCCGCTTCTTCTCTTCCTTCTCCACCAGCTTACTCTGGCGCTGCACCTCCTTCTCCTCCTCCTTCCGTCTCACCTCCTCACACTTTGCGCGGATCTGGTCCTCTCTCTCCTTTTCCTTGAACGCCCTGAAGACCGCCTCCTCCTCCTCACTCATCTGAGGCATTTCCCCCCTCCCTCCATCCCCCCCTCCTCTCCCGTCTCCACCTGCTCCTTCCGACGCTGCCGCTAGATCGGCGGCCGCTGCTTCTTCTGCTGCTGCGGCCGCTACTGTTGCACGTACAGCAGCAGCAGCTTCGGCCATCTTCCCCGGCGTCTTTTCCAAGGAAAGAGTAGCCGCTGCCAAGGCCCTAACCCCGTCCTCCGCCCTCACCAGATCCGACGGCGGGGCCAGGCCTCCCTCCTTATCTCCCTCCCCCCTGCTGCTCCTGAGATCCACAAACTCATACAAGGCGCACTTGTCTGCCCCGGGCATTCCCTCGATCAACCTCCTAATGCTCTCCGTAAAAAACGATCTATAATCCACCCACGGTCTCACAGGCTCCTCCTCCATCTCCTCTTCCTCGACCCCCTCCTCCTCCTTCGGTTTGTCTTCCTCGACCTTCCCCTCTCCCCTTCCAATCTTCTTATCCTTCTTCCGGACTGGCAACGGAACGGGTGCTCGCATCCGCAAGGGGGGCACAGGCAGAGCCAGTGCAGTAGACGCCTTTTGGTTCAGCCACGTATACGCCTCAAGCGTGGCTTCGCGCTCCAGACGCGTGAAAATGTGCAGGCGTTCCTTGGCCACCTCCTTCTCCAGCAGCACTCTCTCCGTGTACAACTTCGCTACCTTTCGTCGGAGGGCTGCCTCCTCATCATTGCATTCTACGACATTCATCCCCTCCTCCTCCTCCTCGTTCATTCCCTCTTCGTTCCCCTTACCTCCACCCTCCTGGCGAGAAAGGAGGCGTCTCCTCTTCCTTGCCCTCCTTCGCGCCATCACCTCCTTCTCCAAGGCACACAATTTGTCGAGTGCATCCCCCCAAGCCTTCCGCGCATTCCGACCGTGAAATACAAAACGCCCCCCTCCCCCTCCTCCTCCAGCCCCTCCTGCTATTACTGCTCCTGCTACTACCGTTGGAAGTGCAGCTGGTGCCACTTCGTCTTTCACTACTGTCCCCACCTCTACCGTTCCCGCCGCCGCGCCGGTAGCACGAGCTGCAACAGCAGGAGAAGGGGGAGAAGAAGAAGAAGAGCAGGAGGAAGAGGAGAAGAAGGATGGGTTACGGGAAAGCTCCAACACAATCCTAAAATTCGGGCCTTTGTTTCCCCCCTCGGTAATTTCGAAGGTGAGGGTGAGGAGCTGCCGCAGGACCTGGCTGGCTTCCACACGCACAGCCTTGAATCCCACAGGCCAGATCTCTGTCTCGCAATGGTACTTGGGCCTAGTGGAATCAATTTTGCCTGCAAGGAGGGAGGGAGGGAGGAAGGTGGGGAGGAAAATTAGTTTAAGGAATGAGAATTTTATATTCCTTACCGTGACTCACGGCCTGCTTGTGAACATTCAGACACCTCCCTCCCTCCTCCCTTCCCCCGCTCCTTCCCTCCCTCCCTACCAAAGCACAACACCCGAACAGGCCCCAGCTGCACTGGCATCTTCGTCACTGCTTTCGATAAAAAGTGTTTCGCCTCCTGGTGGACGCTCGCTCTTGCCTTGGCCAAGGAGGAAGGGGACAAGGGCCTCCATGCTTCCTCCTGCACCCCGCCTCCTTCCCTTTCTCCCTCTCCTACTTTTCCCTTCTTCCCTCCTGGATTGCGAGAGGAGGGAGCTGCCGTCGATCCTCCTCCTGCAATAGCAGCTGTGGTGGTCTTGACGGAGAGGGGAGGGAGGTTCCCCCCTAAGGTCTCGAGAATGGAGAGAGCGTGAGGAGCGTGAGGAGGAAGGGAACGATGGGGCTGAGACTGGGCACGCGCGGCAGAAGCAGGAGCATCATCTCTGCTTCCTTTGAGGTGGGTTACAATGGAGGAGGTGGTGGTGGAGGAGGAAGAGGGGGGATTGGGGTGCTTCGAGGATGTCATCGGATTCTGGTGGGGGTGTTCCTGCTGTTGCTTTCGGTACTCCTCCTGCAGCTGCTGATCCTCCCTCCCGTCCTGCCATTTCTGGTGGGTGGTCTGATCTCCTCTCGCTCCTTCTTCTTCTTCTCCTCCTTTTTCTCCTCGTGCTTGCGCTTGCGCCTGCGCCCTTTGCATCCTTTTTTCCCTCTCTTTCTCCCTCCGCTTGAGTGCCTTAAGCTTCCGGTGCTCCTCCTCCTGAACCAGCTGCAGGAGCAAGGCATCTGCTGCTGCCCTCTTGGAGAGAAACACCTGCCCGTGCGAGTCGATGTACACTAACTTTCTCTCATCCTCTCCCTCCCTCAGCACCTGCTCCACGCGCCAGTGCTTTAGACCCCTCGCAATGAGGGGCACCTGATCCACTATCACCTTTCTCCTCACCCCCCCTCCCTCCTCCCCTCCCTCACCGTCGTCCAACTCCTCTTCCTCCTCCCCCGCCTCATCCTGCTGTTGGCGTGCCAGGCGCTCAATGTCACGCTGTAAGTCTGCCAGCAACAGCGCCTGGGCGCCATCATCCACAGGTACGATCGCTGTGCCCTTCTTGAGGGGGGGAGAAAGCTGGATCCCTCCACTCGCTCCTCCAACCCCTGTCGAGCCCTTCCTGCTACTGCCACCGCCGCTGCTACCGCTACCAGCCGCGGAGCTGGCCAAGGCGCCATCCAATGACGCAACCTTGCGCTTGCGGGCTTTCTTGATCTTTTCCTGCTGCGGCGGCTGCTGCTGCTGCTGCTGCTGCTGTTGTTGTTGTTGCTGCTGCATCTGGTGCTGTTGCTGCTGTTGGTGGTGGTGGTACACGTCTGCTCCTCTTCCCCCTACACCTTCCGCTGCTGCTGCTGCTGCTGCTGCTGCTGCCGCCGCCGCCGCTTCGTGCGCTGCCAGACTACGGGCATAAGCCTCGTATTGAAGCTGCTGGTGCTGCTGGTGCTGTTGGTGCGGCTGCTGGTGCTGCTGGTGCTGCTGGTGCCGCTGGAGCAGTGTGGCCTCCTGCTGCTGCTGCTGCTGCTGCTGCTGCTGTTGTTGGTGGTGCGCTGCAAGGGCGTAGAGAGCTGCGGTGTCTGCCGTCGATTGTCCTGACCCCAAGCCCGCTGCAGCTGCTGCTGCCTGTTGTTGTTGTCGTTGTTGTTGCTGCTGCTGCAGGTAGTAATGTTGCATCGCCGCCACCGACGCAGCATCCCCCATCTCCCCTCCTCCTCCTCCTCCTCCAGGGTGAGGGTAGTGTGGGTGGCCAGGCATAGTTCCACCACCGGTGCCGCTACTGCTGCCACTGCCGCATTTATCGATTGCCGCGCCATACATCCCTTGCAAATGGTCGTAGCGAGGATCATTGTAGTTATAGGAATGTGGGTTGGAAGGCGCATAGGGGGATTGAGAAGCCGCCCCTACTGTTGAGTAGCTGTAGGGATTCTGTCCGTAGCCTGCAGCAGCCGCGGTGTGAGGGTAGACCACGTACTGCTGTTGCTGCTGTTGCTGCTGCTGCTGTTGCTGCTGCTGGAGGAGAAGACGCTGTTGATGTTGATGTTGCTGCTCGAGGAAGGATTGCTGATAGCCACTGTCCCCCCCGCCACCGCCGCCGTTGTCCATGATGGATGGCTTTCCCGTTCACTGTCTTTCTCCTCTCTGCTGCTCCTGGTGAAAAGCAACGGTCGTTGTAAGGCGCTCCTTGGTGTTGCTCGAGTGCAATAGCCTGGGGCCTGGCCTAAAAAGACGTGTTGAGTTGGACTTGCTCCCCGTCGTGCTGCAGCGCCTTGGCCTGCCAGCTCATTTCCTGCCGCTCCAACGTGCTGCGGCGGCTGCGATCGGCTCCGTGGCCCCGACTGTGCTGCCTGTTTTTATTTGGGTGTGCGTGTGTGTATGTGAGTCGGGTGAGATTCAGAATGTCATCATGATGAAATGCCACCACCGCGTGGGTGCGCAGTGAACTTGTTTATGAATTTCAGCATACGAAGTGACGCCACGCGTTCACGTCCCTAGCCCACGCCACTGCCCTTGACAAGCACTCCGACAGCCGGTAGGAGGGCGGGGAAAGATCTCGCGGGGAAATGAGCCATAGTAAGGCGAAGCGCCCAATTTGAGTTGAGAAGGTCCTCCTGGGGGCAAGAGCGAGCCTCCAGGCCTCTTTACCCCCCTCCAATAACACTTGCCACTACAACGGGACGTGCATGTGTGTCCTTGTGTTATAAACGACAGTGTTAGTTAATGATGTAGAGGAAGGTGGGCATAATTTCATTCGCATGCTCCACAAGAGCCAGGAAAGACGGAAGAGAGGCGTCAGGGCAAGCCGAGCAAAGGCAGAAGGGGTCGGGCACGCAGTCAGGGACAGAGACGAAGCACGCAACTCCTCTGAAAGGGCGAGGCGTGTGATGATAAAAAGGACTAGGTCACACACAGAGAGGATAAGAGGAAAATAAACTCGATGGCACCGCGCGAATGTAGAAGCAACTGCAAAGACAGCCTGGCCCTCTATTCCCTCTTCACCCGCCTTCCACAGGCACGGAGGAAGGCATTGGGCGTTTTGGTCATCTCCTTTCTCTCGTTCGGGGGTGGGGAGCGAGCGAAGACTTGCCCCCATCGGAGGGGATGCAGAAGAGGTCCTTAAAAATAATTTAGAGGACCCGATCACCACGGGTACGGACATGAAGCGAGTAAAATAGCGATTTAAGTGTGGAACGGATGCCTGGGCACGCCAGAATGTATCCACTGGCAGGTGTGGTGGAGGGCATTTGTCAAAAGAGGCAGGAGAAGATGCCTTTGCTCTCCATCACGCGCTCGCAAGAAGAGGAAACAACGCTCGCGCAAGTCCATGGGCTCCTACATGGACTGGTTTTCTGAATCCAATACATCTCACCTTTTTCCGCTCGACAGAACGGTAATACGCAATGCGATAGATGTGCACATTGCATTGATGCTTCCGGTTGACCCGCGTTATATTTATTAAAGACGAAGAGTAGGCCAGCTAGCTGATAACCCTGATCCTCCCCTCCCTTCCTAATACGACCAAACGCACCTTGTCAACATTGCACACACCCACGTACACGACAGGAGGGGCCACTCCTATTCGTGCGGTGGGCTGTTGTCGGAGGGCCGACAGTCGCGCATTTCCTCGTTTCGTAGTTGCCTCTTAAGCAGGCGCAAGCAGCAGGTAGCAGCAGGTAGAAGCACAGCGACGCACGTCCCCTCACCTCAAGCAAACCATGCTGCTTCCATTCCCATTCCCTTCGAGGCACCAGCACTCCTTCTCCTCCTCCCCCTCCTCCTTTTCCACCTCCTCCTTCCCTCAGAGCGGCAGATCCAGCCGTAGCAGCAGCGGCCGGCCTCGGAGGTCTCCTTCGCTCATGCCCACCCTCCTTCTCCTCCTCCTCGTCGTCCCAAGCGCCACCTTTCGCTTCTCCTTTGCGGCCACCGATCCGGCCACGGCCGCAGCGGCGGGGGATGGACGCGTTGAAATTTATAACAGCATCAGTAAAGGCGGGTTCTTTTCCCAGACATGGGACGTACATCACAGCAAGAGCAAGATGCGCGTGCGCCAGGTGAGGAAAAAGAAGGGAGGGAGGGATGGGCCGGAAGGAGACTCTGTGGAGGGACTGAGAGAAAAGGAGAGTGGCAACAGACAGGATATTGTAAATGACTTTCGTAACGACAAGCTATCCACATCGCGTCTTCCTCCCTCATTTCCTCCCTCACTCCCTCCCTCCCTCTCCCCGCTCCACACTCGCAGGTTCCAGGCGACGGTTCCTGCCTCTTTCACGCCATTTACGTGGCCTTAGCCCACGCCACCAATGGATCACACCCGCAAGAAGACTATGACGACATGTGCAAGGCCGCGGGGGTGCTGCGACAGACCGCCCTGGACTACCTCTCCCAAGACCCGAACCGTTTATTGACCGTTACATACAACCAAGACATGAAAAGCCAGGAGCTCCTGGAGATGACCAGCAAGGAAATGGGGCTATCCGCAGAACAGTATTTGGTAGGTCATGAGGAAGAGGGTCAAGCTGTAACGAGTCTCCGTAGAGAGCGATCTTACCCTCTCTCCCTCCCTCCCTCCCTCCCTACCTCCCTCCCTCCTCCCTTCTCCAGGCTCGCCTGCGGGACCCTAAGGAGTGGGGCGGGGGCCTGGAGATTGTTGCCTTGGCCAATGCGTTGGAACGGCCCATATTTCTGTACGAGCTCAAGCCGGTGGGGTTGCTGTTTTGGTCGAGGTAGGTAGGTAGGGAGGGAGGGAGGGCGGGCTCGCAGGCGGGGAGGAGTGGTTGGACAGGAGCCGCCTTTCTTTTTCTCGACGATAGCTAGTCTAGACGGCTATGGCTAAGGGGATGACTGGACATGATGCAGAGAACAATCGCAGTGAGACGGAGAACATCCATCGCATGCGTGCTCCTTCCCCTCCCGTGCCTTCCTCCCACCCACCCTCTCTCCCTCCCTCCCTTGTTCAGGTTTGTCTTCAAAAAAATGGTCGAGTGCGGCATGCCCAAGTTCTCGCCGAACAAGAGCCTGCACATCCTCATCGCCGACTGCAACTTCCCAGACTGTGCTCCCTACTTCTACAACAAGGTAAGCCCTCCCTCCCTCCCTCCCTCCCTCCCTCCCTCCCTCCCTGCTTCTTTCGTTCTCTTGTGCCCTATAGTTCTCGGAGATGGTTAGCCGTCCTTCCCTCCCTCTCTCCCTCCCGCCCGTCTTTCCTCCCTCTCTCCCTTCCTCCCCTCTTTTGCCGTTAACTCCAATCTCTTCGGGTTCCCCTCTCATGCCTCCCTCTCCACCCTTAGGCCGGCAACCACTTCCTGGCCCTCTTCCCGTGTGAAGACGTGCCCATAGTAGCCGTCATTGAGAAGAAGAAGGCTGCTGCTGCTGCTGCTGCTGCTGCTGCTGCTACAGCTGCTGGAAGTGCTGCTCCCACCCCTGGGCTGGCGAGCAGTAGCAGTAGCATGGCAGAGGGAGGGAGGGAGGGAAGGGCGAGTTTCGGTAGACGGGTGTTTTTGAGAGGGCGGATGCTGAGACGACTGGAGGCAAAGATTAAGGAAACCTTGTTTTTCAGGGGCAGTGGTGGAGGGGGAGGGGCCGGAGGAAGAAGGAAGGGAGGGCGGCTAGGAGGCAAGGGGAAGACCAAGAGAAGATAGGGAAAGAGGGAGGGAGGCGGAGGGAAAAGCGGAAGAACAAATGTAAGAAATGACGACCGTAGTAAATAGGTTTGACTGAGTGGCGCAGATGAGAGAGAGAAGGGGGAGAGGACGAGGGTTTCAGGACGCGCGTAGTGCTGACAGAGCACACACACACACGCACACACACACACATATATATAATATTGGGAATCGAATCAAGTGGCTTGGGAGGGAGAGGGGGGAGATGCTCGTGTATATATAGATTTCCTCCCGTCCACCTGATGCTCCCACCCATCCTCGAGCCTCAGCGATCCCCTCTCTCTTTCTAGCATTGCTTTGTGATAAAGGATCAACAGGAGGGGAAGAAGTCAATCGGAATGACAGGGCGTGCATCGAGGGGTGGCTTTGGGGGGCTACGCTGCAACATCCATCCGAGATGCAAGCGTACTTTCCATAGAGTGAGGAAGAGAATGAAGGAAGAGTCATTGTGGCTAGTCTGACACCTAGATATGCTTTGGAGGCTCGTAACGCTTGCTTTTCTGTCTCGTTCCGTGGAGTCCAGGGATGCGACGAAACAACCTTAGAACATAATACCGACGACAAGGCAAGCAAAGACACAGGCATTGTAATACCCTTCAAACAAGGATCCCTAAAGCTGTTTTTCTTCTTTTGTACTTTTCTTGTTTTTGTTCTATAGTCCTACCTCTGTCGTTCTAAAAATTCTTTGAGTTCGCTGCAATTGGAATCGGAGTAAATGTACACTTCTTTCACCTTACTACCCTCTATCGAGGTCACTGCACACCGTTGCCTCCTCCACAGACGAAAGAGCTCACACCTACAGATGCCACATCACTCGACCAAAACGAGTTTCCAGTCTGCCATCTAGCTAGGCGGTGCGACGGTGGTGGCTGTCTTGAGTCCCGCGGGTGCCACGGGCATGGCCGAGGAATGGTGGTCAATGATCTCCCAAGCGCCCGAGGACTCGTTGCGTTTGTAGACGAAGACGTAGCGGGCCTTGGTCGTGACCTTCTTGCCGTCGGGGGAGTCGAAGTGCACGGTGTAGTAGCCGTCGTTCAGGGCGATGTCCCCATACATGCGGATGAAGGGCTTGTAGTCCGTCACGGTCAGGTTAGGCAGGCGTGCAAACACGTCAAAGTAGTCGCGGATCTCCTTGGGGTTCACGCGCAGCTCCGTGGATACGGTGGCCCAGAGAACGCCGTCGTTAGCGTAGAGGGCGGCCGTCTCCGCGGGGCTGGTCGGCTTCTGGCCAGTGACGGTCTTGAGCCATTTTTCGGTCGTCGCCGCCACCTCAGCAATCGCGGCCTTATCGGACGGGTGATGGGGGAGGGTCTCGCGAACCGTCGAGAAGAGCTGCACGGAGGCCAGCTTCTGTGAGGTGGTGTTGAATAGGGTGTCCGAAAGGGAGGGAGACCATGATTACATAAATGCACAAGGCAGAAGAGGAGGCGCTGGGGATGCGGGTGTATACAATTTTGGTCTACTCTCTTGCAAGGTTCTGGGACTGCTACTAGCACTTACCTTGGCGGCGGTGGCGGTGGCCTGGTGGCGCAGGGATTGGGTCGCGAAGGACTTAGCCAAGATCATTCTTGCTCGCTTGTTGGGTTGGTGGTAATTTTGCGGCGTTTAATGGAAGTGTGGGAGGGAAGGGAGGGATGAACAGAGAGGTGATCAGACATGTGGGGCATGCGGTGCTGCTCATAGGGAGTGGTGCTATGAAATCGTGCTGGGCATGCGCTTGAACGGACAAGGTAACACGCGACCACGCGCTACCGGAAAGGAGCTGCCCGGTGTGCGGACGCTGAGGGAGATCTCGAAATGCGTATGAGTTGTGTCTGCTGGGAAAGGAAGAGAAGAAAGGCGTGCCTTACTGTCCCTCAGAAGAAATCAAGACGCCACCTGTACTGAGGACTAATACAAGGGCCCAAAAAGAGATATTTTCACATCAAGCAACAAGAAAAATAAGGAAGAAAGTGGAAAAGTGAACGAGCAAAGAACACCAAGAAGGACGTCATGACAAGTGCAAGTCGCAGCTAACCATTTTTTCAAAATTTCAAAAGGCCAGCTTGGTCTTGCACTATATTGCCAGGCCCTCTTTCTCAGCAGGCCATTTATAATTTCTCTGTTTGATTCAAGATTAGACGGTAGCTTTCTGTATATTTTGTAAAAGTGCTGGCTAATTACAGGAATGGTGCAGTGTGGGAGCTACAGACGCCTCCTCCACCCCCGGCCTGGTAAACGGGCGCGTTTTAATGTAGTCGTGAACCGGCTACTCTCGCAGCGCCAAAATTGAGGGCCGGGACCCACATCCTCGTTGAAAATGTCTTGCAAAACTACCGAAGCAATTTTTCAGGTATCACCTCCCACCCGACGCGAGCGCGGCCCAAGACACTCGTCTTTAGGCCATCGAAGCGAAGAACAAAGAGCAATCCCTCTGCTTCCGAGACAAAGGTGGGACTGTGGCCTGTAGCTTCCCCACTATCTCGTCCTCGTCATATGCTGAGACCCCCAAAATGAGCTTTAGACATAGTCACTTAAGCTGTCCTGACAACCCACCATGACACAGCAGACTTACCACCAACCCAACAAGCGAGCAAGAATGATCTTGGCTAAGTCCTTCGCGACCCAATCCCTGCGCCACCAGGCCACCGCCACCGCCGCCAAGGTAAGTGCTAGTAGCAGTCCCAGAACCTTGCAAGAGAGTAGACCAAAATTGTATACACCCGCATCCCCAGCGCCTCCTCTTCTGCCTTGTGCATTTATGTAATCATGGTCTCCCTCCCTTTCGGACACCCTATTCAACACCACCTCACAGAAGCTGGCCTCCGTGCAGCTCTTCTCGACGGTTCGCGAGACCCTCCCCCATCACCCGTCCGATAAGGCCGCGATTGCTGAGGTGGCGGCGACGACCGAAAAATGGCTCAAGACCGTCACTGGCCAGAAGCCGACCAGCCCCGCGGAGACGGCCGCCCTCTACGCTAACGACGGCGTTCTCTGGGCCACCGTATCCACGGAGCTGCGCGTGAACCCCAAGGAGATCCGCGACTACTTTGACGTGTTTGCACGCCTGCCTAACCTGACCGTGACGGACTACAAGCCCTTCATCCGCATGTATGGGGACATCGCCCTGAACGACGGCTACTACACCGTGCACTTCGACTCCCCCGACGGCAAGAAGGTCACGACCAAGGCCCGCTACGTCTTCGTCTACAAACGCAACGAGTCCTCGGGCGCTTGGGAGATCATTGACCACCATTCCTCGGCCATGCCCGTGGCACCCGCGGGACTCAAGACAGCCACCACCGTCGCACCTCCGACGTCCCATTAGAATAATGGTGAAAATTTAACAGTATGAGTTTGAAATGATGAAAGGTGGAGGGAAGTAGAGATTTAGAGAGAAAGCGAGAAAGTGGGTGACGCAATGTGCACCTGCACAGCGCACTCTCCTCTCCTTCTCTTTCCTTCACTTCCATATGTTCCTCAATTATAAAATAGTGTGCCATATCCCAACTCGTGCACAAAAGGAGGAGCAACAGCTGTAGGAAAGGGACATATACAGATATACAGATACACACTCGACACATCAATTTATTAATCATCAAGGCGGCTCATGTATAGACGTAGGAAAATGAATGAAAGTACTAGAAGAGAGAGGAGGAAGATGATAAAGAGAGGAAAGAGGAGAAAAAGGGGAGAAAGAAAGAAGAAAAGGAAGAAGAAGGAGGAACTTATCGATTCGCCTGCAAATACAATCATCCGCGAACTGAAGAAGGGAGTTTGGATAAAGACAGGATGTTCCTGGTAGCTGAAAGGAGTATATGCAGTTCAACGGTTTTTTTTTCCTTTGGAATTTCCTTCTTACTCGAGTTGGAGGATTTCCCTTTTTGGTTTTGGTCCTTGCTTTACCCTCAGATAGAGGAGATCAAAAGGCTTTAATTAATTTAATAATTCGGGTAGTTGATGTCGCCTTTCTTCAAATTATTCAAATTACTCGCTCAAAGCGGAGGTGCTTACCGCATATGGGGAGGCCTCGAGGCTACACAATCTTCTAGGTTGAGTAGGCTTGGTCACTGCTCTGGAGCTTCTTTCTCTCCACACTCGCTCCATTTTTAACATATATTTGTAATCGTTCTTTTTCGCGCGTTCCTTCTCGGCTTCCTTCCGTGCATAGGCAGTCCAAATCACAAATCTTTTTTTCTAGGATATTATCAAACAAGTAAGGAAAGCACACGATTACAACTTATCTTAGCCTACCCTCCCTCGTCCAGGCTTTCTCTCGCTCTATGAGGATCATCATCATTCCACTTCTCAGGGATTCCCCCTTCAACCACCTTTTGTCCTTTTTGCACACGTCCTCCGTCCCTCCCCGTCATCCATTTCTCCTTCACCCCCTTAACCCTGCATCTTCAGGCCCAACAGCATGGATGCTGCCACTAAACGGTCGCACTTCATGTCCACATGGCACTGGCGCTTCTTCAAAGGCAAACGAGCGTCGTCAATCTCTTGTTGACGCTTCTTCTTTTCCTCCTTCTCTTCTTCCTTCTCCTCCTCTTCCCCGTCCTTCACCTCTTCCTTTTCTTCTTCTTCATCCTCCTCTTCCTCTTCCCCCTCGTCTTCCTCCTCATCTTCCTCTTGTATGTACTGCCGCCCGATATTACAGCTACTCGTGCTTGAGCCTTTGTCCTCGTCCGAGCCTTCGGCAATTACAGGCCCGGGGGCAGGAGGGAACTTGACAAGATTACCATCGGTGACGTTGCACATTTTGTTGCTGCCACCGCTATTAATGCTGTTCTTCATGCTGCTACTGGTGCCTGTAGTGTGGGCGCTGCTGAGGATATTAGCAACGATAGAGAGCCCCCCGCTGCAGCGTCTGCTGCTGCTACTGCTGCTGCAATTCTTCTTGTTGCTGTTGTTTCTGCTGCTGCTGTTGCTGCTGCTGCTGCTGTTGTTATTGTTGTTGTTGCTGCTGCTGCTGCTCCTGACAAAATTATTTGCAGGGCTGCTCTTCAAACCCGTGCCGAGGTTGGCGCTGCGATGGAGAAAGGCATCATTGCTAATGCTGCTTATGTTGACTGACGCGACAGCAGCGGCCCCAGACACGATGGGGCCCATGTGGTGGACATTGCTCATGGCCGTAGAATCGTGCTGTCGGCTGTGAAGCTCCTGCTGGTGCTGGTGCTTGTGCTGCTGGTGTTGGTGCTGCTGGTGCTGTTGGTGCTGGTGCTGGTGCTGGTGCTGATGCTGGTGCTGGCGCTGCTGCTGCTCATGTTGCTGTTGCTGGTGCTGGTGGTAGTGGTTTTGGTTGCGAATGCGGGACAGAGTGAGAGATTGAAAATGCTGCGGAGCGCGTCCTCCTCCTTCTACTCCTCCTCCTCCTCCTCCTCCTCCTCTTCCACCTCCTCCTCCTCCTCCTCCTCCTCCTCCTCCTCCTCCTCCTCCTCCTCCTCCTCCTCCTCCTGCTGCAGCTGCTGCTGCTGCTGGATGAAAGGCGAGAGGACGGGGATTGTCGCCGTCAAGAAGGAGGGAGACCGGCCTCTGATATTGAACGACTTGGGGGGTGGAGGAGGAAATTACCGCGTAGGGAGGAGCGAAACTGCCGGTAAGCATGTCCCCTGCGCCAGTTGGTGGGATGCAGGAAGAGGAAGTAGAAGAGATTGAGGGCTGGGCAAGGAGGGCGGGCGGCTCCTGGGAGAAGGAGGACGGAGTGTGCAGGCGGCTGTGATGGTGGTTATAATGGGTGTGGGTGCTACTCTCGCGGTGGTAGTGCTGGGGGGAGGGAAGGACAGAGGAGGACTCTTGAAGCCACTGACTGATAGATCCACCACCGCCACTGATTCCGCTGCTGCCGGTGCTGCTTTCCGAGGAAGGGGCGAAAAGTGGGTCCATTGGCCGGTCTTTCTTTGGCTGTGCCCGACGGCGGCGTTGTTGCTTGAGAGTGGTATAGTAGGCAAAGAGATCACCCGTGACTTGTCCTAGACTGCAAGATCTCAAGAAATCGGTGACATAATGCGCCCGCAGATACTTGAGGATGGACCGCAACTCCTCATACGAGGCCCCGCTCTGGAGGCAGGCCTCGTTGATCTCACTGCGGTTGTTGTGGTTGGCAAACTGCCAGCGATGAAGCAATGCACAGGAAATCCGATAGTACCCAAGAGATATCTCTTCGCTCGTCGTCATGATGCCAGAGAGAGGCCGCAGTAAATGGGCGATTGGAGTAAAGGGGACACGGTGCCGGTGGGGAGTTCGGACCCTGTGTGTGTGGAGAGAGTTGGTAGGAGGGTTAAAAGTTAAGCGGGGGGACTCGAGAGATCTCCATGTGCTTATCCATGAAAGTGGTGGAAGAGCTATTCAAGGTACATGTGGGCATTTCCCTCGCCATAAGATAATCAGATGGATCGCCTCGGTCCTGTTTTGTGGGTACAACCCGCGAAGGCCGCCAGTAACCAGGACCATATTGCACGCATCAAGTACGTAATTTGTACAAGGATTGTACGGATATTCAGTAGCTCGTTTGGTGCCAGCATTGGGGTAGTAATACTTTCTTTTAATGGGAAGGACGGGGCACTGCGGGTTAAAGGCGCGCGCGAGTTGAGTATTGGGCATTGCTGCGAACATCCTCCAGCAGCGTATGCGTTTATACGTCAAAGTTCCGCTCGGTCAGAGCCCAACGCCTCAGCGGCGGGCCCGTCTGTCTAGAGGGTTTAGTGGTCTGAAACAAGGAAAACAAATGGCAAGTGTGCCGGGTGACAGCGAGACCCGAAAAACCTTGAACACATACATTTCTGCTATTTTGAGGGCCTCTCAGACGGCATCGCACTCTCGGACTTTACCCACCTCCTGCGATAGGGAGAGAGGAGTACACTTTTCGGAGATAGAGCGAGACCAGGGCCTCAAACCTGCAGTGTATCGGCCAATGTGCTTTCGAAGGGTGTACCACGTCATGACAGCCGCACTCTTTTCGCGTCAAATTGAAAGGGATAAACTCAATCACTTGTGGTATATTAGGTTTGTCCGAATCCGCCCAATCGAGGTCTCCCCGCGAGAGTGTTTCAAAAACGACTCGTCGGAACTTGGTTGATATTCGATCCCACCGCCCATGCACCTGCAACTCGTCGATTTGGGAGGATCGCGATTACAGGGCGAAAAGTAAACGTGCGAGGGTCTTGTGCACCGCAATAAGATAAACTGCCAAAGTGCCCTGAAAAATGAGGGCCGGGACAAGACTTAAAGATGGGGAAGACCGGAAAGCATCAATTCTAGTGAAGCGGGGGAGCGGAAGCATCCGAAAGGCGACGCCTCGTGAAGCCACCATCACCAATCAAAGAGAGGTAAAGATGGCGAAAAGATCAAGTATAGAGTGTGTGCTTTGATTCATTTATTGATGACGTGAGCGTGGTGTACTTTGATCATCATTCTGCTTTTTATTCCTGTCCTCTCAGTTGCTGCTCCTCACTTCCCTGGTCTGTCAATATAAAGGAAAAAGTATATTTATTCATAAAATATAAAGACCCCCTGGATCGTGTCGTTGCACGCTTCTATTTAACCGTTCAACTCTTTTAAGATTTGCAAGCATCCCTCCTTTCCTTTCTCCCAGCTTCCTTCGTACTTTGTGCTTCCGTTACCACCTCCTTGGTTGGTGATTCGGGATGTTCCAATTTCAGCACCTTGTCTTGCTCTCCTCCTTTTCAACCTTTCCTTCAACTCTTTCTTCTTGAGCATGGTTTCTTCCTCTTTCTCTTTCCCCCTCTCTCCCCCACGAACAGTCTCTTCAGCCCATAACAATTTGGTCGTTTTCGAAATAAGCCAAACCATCACCCGATCATCCGTAGCTGTCTTTACACGCGTCCGCTTGTCAGTCATCTCTCTCTCTCAACTCACCTTAAAGGGGGCTGCATGCGACAGGAAAATGTAAGTGAGCCCTTTCCCACAATTTCGCAACCCTCTCTCTTCCCATCCCCCCCATAGTATCCTCCGCCATACTATTAATACTCGTGACGACTGCTGTTTTCCTTTTCCTCCTCCTCTTCACCCTCCCCCTCTTCGTCCTGTTAAAACACGCGCACTAATGTATATAATTGCATTTCTCCCGATATAGAGTGGAAAAAGGAATGAACGCAGATATACACATACTAAGGGTACATAGCGAGGCATATGCACAATCATATACCCCTCCACTACACAGACAAAGACAAGGAATTTTCTGCTGACGGGGATAGACACCTCCGCGCGTCAACGCACACAAACAAACAAAGATCGCAAGAGTTAAAAGCCTGTAAGCGACCTATCCATCCCTTCTACACTCGTGTGCCATCTTTTTGTCCATCTGTCTCCACCCTCCCACCAGCACAGGCATACTTAACAAGTGGTCGTGGCGACTGTATTGGTTCGAACAGCTGCACCAGAGGAAGCGGAGGACGAGGACGAGGACGAGGACGTGGTGGGCCCACCAATTCCATTCATCATGTTGACAAACAAGTCAGCCGCCGCGCGATCCGAGCCCGCATGCTGCTGTTGCTTCTGCTCCTTGGCACCTATCGCACCTGCTGCCAGTGCCGGTATCTCTGCCCCAGCTACTGCTCCTCCTGCGGGTCCTGGCATGGCGGGGACAGGGAAATTTCCCACGGTAGAGGGGTAGGAGGCGTGCAGTAAATCAGCCTGAGTACTGGTGTTATGCTGATAGGCCTGCTGGGGGTAGTACTGCTGCTGGTATAATTGTTGCTGCTGCTGATGGTGGTGATGCACGTGGTAGGGGTGCTGTGATTGAAGTTGCTGCTGTTGCTGCTGTTGGTTGTAAAGATGGGGGTAGTAGTGCTGCGGATGGTAGTAGTGAGGGTGGTGAGGAGGAGGGGGAGGAGGAGCGTGGGCGTGATAGGCCATGGGCGGGTATGATAAGCGAGAGGGCATGGACTGGTGGCCGGGAGGAGCTCCGTGGGGATGACCTGTGTAGAAGCTGCCGTTGCTGTTGCTGCCGCTGCTGCTGGTGTGCGTGGAGAGGGAGCACATAGAGGCACCCCCATCCAAGGTGGTGGCGTCGAGGGAGGATTGGAGGGGGTTGCTGCTTGGGGAGAGCTCATTCACACTGTTGCTGCTGCTGCCAGCGCTGACCTGGGCTTCTATCGGTTCCACCACTGCCGCTGCCGGTGCGAGGGAGAGAGAGGATTCCCGTCGCAAGAAGGGTGCCGGGCGGGCCTTGAGCCCTAGAAGTAACATGCCGAGGTCGTCTTCGACAGGACTGACCGCTCGCGCCACGGCTACTGCTGCTGTTTTCCCAACTAGGCCAGCACCCTTCTTGTGGCTCTTCTTCTTCCCTGACGCTTTCTCCGCGGCCTCCACCAAGTGAAAAAGAGAGTCCGCAGCCCCCGAGCCCTCTCTTTGCTTGCTGCTGCTGCTGCTGTCATCCATCATCATCACCACCACCGCATCCTCGTCATACTCCTCGTCCGTGTCCTCCCCCTCCTTCCCCCCGTTCCCATACCACGACTCCTGGTGGCTACTCTCGTATCTGAAGCTTCCTGCTTCTTGTCCCTCCCACACCTGCATATCCTGCTGCCGTCCTGCAGTCGAGAAAGCAGCAGCTGCAGCAGCAACACCACCTCGGGAGCGTTTGACCACCGGCTGAGCCTTGCTTCCCGCTCCCTTACGACCCCGGCCTGCAGCCGTTATCACGGAGGAGGTTGACGACGAGCGACTGTGGGTACTTGCAACGGGTGGCTCGTACGGTGCGACGGCCTTGCGGGGCCGGGAGGATGGCAGACGCGGTGCAGAGGGCATACACCCACCACGCCTCTCCACCGCCCCTGCCGGGGAGCTCCTAGCGCTGCCGCTCTCACTCCCCTCCAATTCATGCGCGAGATCACCCGCCCCCGTAACAAAGCGGGCAGACTGCTGTTGCTGAACACGCGGGACGCTCGCGGCAGCCCGGGCCACCCCTCCCTCCCCACCAGCAGTAGGAGGCCTCCCACGAGGACGCTTGGTAGAGGTGTAGTAACCGAAAAAGTCTCCCACATATCGGCCTTGCTTCTGGGCATTATTGAAACCCAACATGTACTTGGCGCGGAGATGCTTCAGGATGGAGCGGAGCTCGTCGTAAGAGGCACCGGACCGTGCGCTGGCTTCGTTCATGTCCTCGCGGTTGTTCTGGTTGGAGTACTTCCAGCGCTGCAACAGCAGGCAGCACACCTCGTAATACCGGAGGGAGAGTTCTTCCGAAGCCGTCATATTTGAGGCAAAATTTGATTTTAAAAAATAAAATAAAAAAAGGAGGTAGGGTGACGATGACGACGCCTGGTCTCTCTGACTGCCTGTGCGGGTGTTCGTGGGTGAGAGGGGAAGGGGGGTCAGACCGGAGAAAGGAGAGGAAAGGTCGTGCGTCAATCGCATCCCAGAGATCCGCAGAGAGCAGAGCTACACGTGCGCGTGGCGTGGAGTTGCACGTCCACACCTACACGAGGTATATGGGCCGCTTCACTTCATGGGCCAGACAGCAAAGACGTCTCCGTCCCCCCACTAGATAAGACAAGACACCCGCATGACTATAACAAATGAATTGTATTATGCTGATAAGTGTCTCGTGTGTGTCGTGCCACCAGCGGGGTTGTACACAACAGGGCAAGGACGCCAGGCCGAGCTGATGCTGTGCCCACAATGCCGAGGAGGGGCTTGTCTGCCTGGCGCGCTGCTGGATCCATGGGAAAAGACAAAGGTATCCTGTTCGTATGGTAAATTGTGTCCTTGCAGTGTGGCATGTGTAGAAGCCTAGCGTCTTTAGTGGTGCTTCGTGTGTTGCTGTCTCGTCCCTGACACCTCTCTCGATCCGCTCGCACACCGTGGGTGCACAAAGAGCGTTGCCGCGGGGGACATTTACGGCCGAATCCCCGGATAAATATGGATGTGAAGGTTAAAAGTGAACGCCAGAGTTTTGTTGTATGCTTACTCTGGGTAGGATAGTGCCCAGTGGATGGACGCATGAAGCGCCTATCGTTATGTTGAATGGCTTGAAGGGCAATGGGCAGCCTCGATCGTGGGTGTTGGGTGGGAGATGAAGTTCCAGAAACCGCGGGACTATTACGGCCAAATACATGCCAAATATTGCAGGAAAATGGTTCATGGGGCCGTGTTGTGCAATTAGCAACCAAGGCACACAGCGCTGCGCACGAGCAGGCTGAAGTGCGTCTGCTTGTTGTGGGTGCTGAAAGCGGCGAAGGATGCGAAACGTCTGGGACGGTGGTTTCATCTGCCTGCGTACTTGCCTCCCCTCCTCCTCCTTCTCCTCCTCTCCAAGACGGCCACATTGCGGTGTTGTCAAGCCCCGCGACCATTCGTAAAATAATAATGGTGCTAGATCGGCGGCAAAACGCGGTGTTGTATCTGCCGAGGGCCAGTGGGGTATACTGGTAGTGGAGCCTCTACACGACAAAAAAACTGCACTCTTGGATATCATGGGCGTCGCACAGCTGCAACCAAGACTGTCCTCTGCTTGTCCAAGCCCGCGACATGAAAGCGACAACAAGGCCTCCATTGGCCAAGAGCAAGAGCATCCATGAGCATAGCAAGCCACGGATGACTCCAGGAAATCTGCCTCCAGGAAATCTGCCTCCATACGATATCCACACACACGTTGTCTTGTCACCACCCAACCCCCTCGCCTCACGTCAAGCCCTGCGCCAAGCCCTACACCTACCACACCCACTCTGAAGCCTACTCTCAAGACTGTTAGAAGGTGGCAAGAAAAAGGTATGTAGCCTGTATATCTTTATCCTCTCCACTACCCATGCCTCCCTTGCCGTGGCCCTATCCACAACCAAATCGCGTGAGGAAAACTTTTTGTTTCCTAAGTCTGAATCCTTCGCCTTGCACATGTCAAAATGACATGGGCATCTTGAAAACGTTGACGACAACCAACCCAGCTCTCTGATGATTTTTGTGGATGCTTCTGTCCTTTGCACTGTTCGCGGGCAAATTATACGGGTGTGTGTATGTGTATGTGTGCTTGATGTCTGCCATCTTCACTTGCTTGAGTCGACGAAAATGCGACTGCTGACTGACAACGCCTTTTTATTGCCAATTTCTCCCCACAGAATTGATCGATGAGATGTCAGTGGCATGCGTGGCCCGATGAAAGTTGTGACGAAGCAGAAAGCATAGCAGATGAGGGGGAAAAAAAGACGCAGATAAGATGAACGGAAAAGATGGACGAAATAAGGACAGGAAGGAAGATTATACTAACATGGTGTGTTGCCATACTCGCGCAATTTGTACGTGCTAAGCTTTCATTCTTTTAATTATTTATGTAACATACATACATACGCATCCTTATATTTCTTCTCCAACCGCTATCTTTTCTCGCCCCCCCATTCATTCCCCTCCCACTGCTTGCCCAGGGCTAGCATCTTCAATTTTCCCACCATCGTGTCCGAAACACTCCTCATCCTCGAGGCAAGTATCCTCATCACGCCGCTCTTTGCCCTCAAGGTTATCGCGTTGGGAACCACCCCATCCCTGCTCATCATCCCCAGCACCTCAATCAACAACCCCTGCCTTCCCTCCTCCCTCCTCTTTCCTCCCTCCTTCACCCTTTCCCTGGCCAAGAGCGCGTAAATCAAGCAATTATAAACCCGTACATCCGGCAGCCATTTCTTGCTCCTCATCCTCCCCACCCATTCCAAAGCCACCTCCACCTCCCCTGCTTCACACGCGGCCCTCACCACCTGAACGTACGTGCTCCTCGTCGGCCGCAAGCCCATAGCCGGACTCGTTGTCATCTCCTCCCACACTCCAAGCACTGCATCCAGGTCCCCTGTTCGGGCCAGAGCCCCCATCCACGCACTCCACACAGCAACAGTCCACTTTCCGTGTTGTTGCTGTTGCTGTGGCTGCTGCTGCTGCTGCTGGGAAGGCGAGGAGGAAGAAGGGGAAAGGGGCATACGGCGGGTCTTGAAGGCCTCGAATATCTCTCGGGCTGCGGCCAGGTTGAGGGCTGATCCCTTCCGCTGCTGCTGCTGCTGCTGCTGCTGCTGCTGCTGCTGCTGCTGCTGCTGCTGCTGCTGCTGCTGGATAGTGGAAGAGTAATACTGAATAAAAGCGACAAAGAGGGAGTCATGGACATAGAGCTGTCGAGAGAGGGCGTTTCTCAACAGCAACTCCGCCTTGTCCACCTGCCCGCAACGCAACAAGGACAAAACCAACACGCTGAATGTCCGCTCGTTCGCAGGGACTCTCAACGCCTCCATCTTCTCCTTGGCCTCCGTCACACCCCTCAGATCCCCCCTTACCGCATGCGCTTTCATCAGGGAATGTATCACGTAATGATCGAGCGCAAAGCCCGCCCTAATCCTCCCTTCCTGCAGCTTCTCCAGTGCCACCACCTCGCCAAGCTCAGCCGCAAAGTCCATCAAGACGTTGTACGTGATCGAATCCGGGCCCGAGTGACTGCGGGGGGAGGGAGGTGAGGAGGCAGGGATGGGACGATTGGCAGATGCTGTTGGTGCGGTTGCCGAGGCGCGAAGGTAGGAGGGGAGGGAGAGGATGGCCTCGAAGACTTGATGAGGGGTGGTGGCAATGGTGAGGACAGGCGCGGAGCCATCAGCAGGAAACGCGAGAAGGCGGAGGGGGGACATGTCGCCTGCGTCTCCCTCCAAATCCAGCCCCAGGACGTACTCTCGGTAGGCCTTAATCAGACCGTTGTACGCAACCAAGCTAGGCGTCGCCCGTGCACAAGGCGCCACCCTTTCCTCCTTCCCTTTCTCCCCCTTTCCCTCGAAGAAACTCTGCATAAACGCCTGGATGGCATCAGCGGGCCTCTCCATCGCCAGCATGGCCTCCATGACCGTACACACCGTCACATCGCTCTTCTTCAACCCGTGCTCCCCCAGCACCTCCGCCGCCAACCGCAGGGCCTCCTCCAGCGAGGCTCCCTTGCTCGTGATCTCCTCTTGGATCAAAGGATGGAGAGTTTGGTGCGTGACACCGACTTTCCTCGCCTTCATTTCCTTGATGAGCAGGCGGGCGCCCATGGGCTGCTGTGCCTTACAGTAAGCATCCACCAGTGTGTTGTACGTGATGGCATCCGCCTCCAATCCCCTCGCTTTCAAGGCCGCGAATGTCCCCAAAGCCCCATCCAAACACCCCATCTCCCGGTGAGCTTTCAACATGATGTTAAAACTCTTTAAATCCAGGCTCCGGCCGCCCGCCCTTTCCCCCTCCAGCCCCCCCGCCCCTGCCCCTGCTTGGGACATTTCAAAACCTTTATAAAGCTTCAGAGCCCGCGCAGGCTGTCCACACCGGATGCAGGCATCCGCCAGCACATTGCATGAATACGTGCTCAACGGCAGGGCCTGTGCCTGCATCTCCTTGACTGTTTCAAACGCCGAGAGCAAATTACCCTTTAGCCCATGGCCTTTAATGAGCGTGGTGTAGGTGGTGGCGTCAGGTCTCAATCCTCGATGTAGCATGGCCTGCAACAAACCAGTGGCCGCCTTCATATCCCCGCCCTCCACGCAAATGTTGATCAACTCATTGAACGTCAACACGTCAGGCTCCAGCCCCTCATGCCTCATCTCATCCAAAACCGCCAACGCCTGCCGTTGCGCCGACGGGGACCCACGCCCAAAGAACTGCTTCAACAGAATATTGTATGTGACGGCAGTAGGCGCCAGCCCGTGTTCCTCCGTCATGGTTTGCCAGACTGCTTTCGTCTCGGCCTCGCCTCGCCGGCAGGACACCGCGGCGTTGAGGAGGGCATGGAAGGTGTAGATGTTGGGTTGCAGGCCTTCGTCTTCAAGTTTTTGGACCAGGAAGAGGACCTTGTCAAAGTCGCGTTGCTTGCCCCAGAAGTTGATGCCATTGTTGATTTCACGGAGGCCGCCCCCCCCGCGCAGATTTTGGTTATGGTGCGGGCGGCGGTTGTGATTGTTCTGGTGGTGGTTGGAGCTGGGTCGGAAAGGGGGAGGGTCGCCTGCAGTGGGAGAGGGTTCTGTCCCTGTTGTTGTCACATGCTCGGCGTGGAGTTTTTGGGTGGTGGCCAATGCACGGCGGACGAGTGAGGAGGAGGGAGGAGGGAGCTGAAAGGCCGTGGCTTGAGGGCAGCTGGAGCAGCACAGCACAGCCGCCATTAGCAATGCCGCGCTCGAGACCAAGGTGGGCAAGACCTGTCTCCTTATTTGCTGCCGCGTGTCTTGTATTATTGGTGACATGCTGGAACTGGTGGACGGACAGGAACTGATGCAAAGGCTGAAGGGTTGGCGCAGCAGGCGCCGGCAGGAGGAGGCGCTGTGATGAGCGCAAGCGGCGCTTGGACCTTTAGCCCACTGCACGAACAGCCAGGTTAACTAGGCTAGCTTCTCCTTCCTGTTGGTGGCGTGATGAAGGTAATTGGACGCGGTGATAAGACAAAGGGACAGGTGGAAAGGTAAGGGAGGCATCCACAAGCAATAACCCTCTTTGGAGGGCGCAATGGAAAAAAGGATCGAGGCAGGCCGACGCGCAACGAGTAAGGGCATAAAGGGAAGAATGACCCGAGAGAGGCCCAAGGCGTCGACCCGGCGGCCACCAGCAGCCATCCCCTTCTCTCGTCCTCCTTCCATCACACATGCCCTTCTTTCCGTGCATGCACGGATGTTGAGGGCTATGACCACCACGCAGCTTGCCAAAGAGATGTAGGCACATTAAGTGTGCGGTGCCGTGTCGATGGAAGGGACAGATGGATGGCGGCTATGCCCCGAATGGCCTCCCCTGTCTCCCTCGCCCTCATTCCACCACCGCTCGCCCACACACAACACATTCTCATCACCCTTTCTCCTCTCCCACATCCACAACTCCACATACAGACAGCCATGTCTAGCACCGGTACCATCCGTGGCCTGAACAAGGGGTTCCCGGTCGAGAAGCTCGAGGTGCCCAAGCGGCCAGCGGCCCGCAAGGGGGTAAGTCTTGATGAGAAAGAGAGAAAGGAGGGAGGCGTGGAGGAGTGTAAGTGCATGCAGGGCACTGCGATCTCCAGCATCATCGTGTCTGAGTCTGGCACATGACAGAGAAGGGGATAGAGCGGTAGAAACAGGCTGTGTAGTGTTTCTCTAAGAGCCCCAGCGCTTATTATGTCAGCCTATCAAGCACTCATCTATCTGCCCTTTTCTGCCTCGCCCCTCCTTTCCTGTTATTCCCGCAGACCCTGGTCAAGAAGGTCAAGCTCGTCCGTGAGGTTATTCGGGACGTAGTGGGCCTCATGCCCTACGAGAAGCGCATCCTTGATGTCATCAAAAGCGGTGGCTCTGGTGCTGAGAAGAAGGTACGTGTAGGGTCAGTGGGGTATGTGACGATCACGGTAAAAGGGCTTACTTGCTCCTCCTTCGACAGCTACCATGACATGCGGACATTGTTCCCTTTTTCGCAGGCACTCTCGCATTTCCCCCTTCTTCCGGCCGTACCCCGTATAAAACCCCCTCTCAGCCCCTCACATCCTCCCCTCCCTTCTTCCCACCCGTCCCCCTCGTCTTCTCCAGGTGTATAAGTTCGCCAAGCGGCGGTTGGGTACCCACCGTCGCGCCCTGAAGAAGCGTGAGGAAATCAAGGACTACTACGGCAAGCTCCGTGCCCGTCAGGCGGCCCACTAAATTTACAGCTTGCACTAGGCATACCTACATGGACACCCGCTTGGTAGATAGAGGATGGAGAGAAGGTCCTTTTTTACGTCTCTCCCCGGCATTTTGGTGCCATGAGAAGTGGAGGAAGGGGGAGAGGGGGTGGGTGGGAGGTGTGTAGGTAAGCGGGGCCGTGAGCCTGTTGAAGGCGATGAGGGCAAGGAGGAAAGAAATATCAACATGGACCAAGCCTCGTGATACCTGACGAAGAGGCTCTTGGGATTGACTCTTCTTCTTCTTCTTCTTCTTCTTCTTCTTCTTCTTCTTCTTCTTCTTCTTCTTCTTCTCCTTCTTCTTCTTCTTCTTCTGCTTCTATTGCTTCTTCTCCTTCTTCTCCTTCTTCTCCTTCTGCTTCTATTGCTTCTTCCCTTAATTCTGTAGGAAACTGGCTTTTTCTGACACGATTCAAAGCTACCTACCAACTTACTTATTGAACTCAACTACTCGTGCCCACACCCAGACACACACCACCGTACATTCGAAAAATATCCACTAATTCACATACATCCACCCTCCCTTCCTCCCTCCTTCCTACCTCCTCCCTTCTCTCCGACTAAAATGCCGGCGCCTGGATCAAGTTTTTCCATCCTCGCGCCATTTTCTCCCTCCCCAGCGATGCCCGCAAAAACTGTGTCTTTACACCTATATTCCTTGCGCCCTCCCTTCTTGCCCTCCTCCCTTTCCTCCTCCCTTCTCTCCATTCTTTCTCGTCCTTCTCTTCTTTGTTGCCTCCGTGTTTGCAGAGCCACTTCTGTTCTCGTGTGCGCCCCAGCGTCAGCTGCTGTTGCTGCTGCTCTTCCCCTTTCTCTTGCTGCTGCCGATGATACTGTTGTTGTTGTTGCTGCTGCTCCTGCCCATGGTGCCACTGCTGTGGTGGATGCTGAAATCGCCTTTTGCGGGGCGAAGTTGTAGTAGCAGCAGTAGCAGAAGCGAGCAGCTCCTCCATCTTCTTCTCTTGCCTCTCCTCCTCCAATTTCCCTTCGCCTTGTTCCTCCGTTTCCTTTTCCCTCTTCTTCTTTTTCTGCTTTTCTTCTTTCTTTTCCTTCTCTTCTCTCGCTTCTTCTCTATCTCGTCCTCCTCCTCCACCTACTGACAACCCCACCAATTGACTCTCCTCCTTCGCCCCTTGCTCCCTACCTTCCTCAATGTCCCCCCCTTCATACCCTTTGCCCCGATAAACCACAGGATGCAACCATGCCTCTGTTTCCTCCTCCCTTTCTCCCTTTCTCTCCCCCTCATGGGGAAGTGGGATCTCAAGCTCCCGGAATTTGTCTTCCAGAGACCTCCATAAGAAATTGAGATGGAAGCACGAGGAGGAGATGGTTGGGCCGAAGGATGGGGAGAAGGGAGAGGGCTTAAAAATGACCAAAGGACGGAAAGAAGAAGAAGAAGAAGAAGGAGGAGGAGGAGGAGGAGGAGGAGGAGGAGGAGGAGGAGGAGGAGGAGGAGGAGGAAGAGTAGGAGGAGGAGGACTGGATGGCGGGCTATTACCCCAAGAGCCGTAACCACATCCCATACCGAAGACGCGTTGTTGTTGCTGCTGCTTGCATTGGAACAGCTGCCGCTGCTGCTTCCATCGCTGGTCTTGCTGGCGTTGTTCTTCGTGATGCTCATTCTGCTTTTGACACGTCTTGTTTCTCCCTTCAACAAGCCCTCCTATACCTCGTACACCTTTTCCCCTTTCTCCTATCTCTATTCCTCCATTATATTTAACTCCCAGCATGCTGGGAGTCCTTTGGTGAAGCGACGTGGAAGGATGTCGGGCAGAACGCGTATTGAGGCTAGAGGAAAGGGGCACGCCCATCAGCGTGTATGGGACGGGATCTCGGTTCTGATTGTTGTTGCGGTGGTCTAGATGGTAATAGTTATCGCGGCCGTGGTGAAGAAAGGTGAATTACCTGTGCGTTGGCTTGGTTTTTTGGGGTGTGGTTTCGGGCACATATGTGGCTGAGGCAGTCCGATAAATAGAAGCAAAAGATTGTGAAGCGAATGGACGATATAAGAGCCACCCCGTAGCACATGCAGCAATACCCTTTTGGAAAACGTGAAAGACCGCGCGTGCGATTCGAGAAGGGGGCTTAATTATTTTAGTATTACGGTTGAAGTAAAATTGACCTGCCGCCCAAACGCGCACACGCAACGTTTACAGGACGCAAACTTCGATTTCGAGGCACCCATCAACTAAAAATATTCATGGAGAAGCGGCTCTTCGGTATCTCTGCTTGCCACTCCTATGGTTAATCAGCAGATAGGGCGGGCGGCCACATGGTTGTAATATGCTTGCTTGCAAGACAGAGCTCTATCACGAGGAAACTATGGCGTGCCTTGTGTGCTTTGCTAAATTCTGGCCCCGCATATGAAATTTCTAAGTCTGTGTTTGTGGATGACTCGAGGTCGATATCAATGTTTGATAGCTTTACGTGCGCATGTGCGGCACGATAACTCGTTTTTACAGCAGCCAAAAATGTTGTCCTCCTGCACTCCTCCATGTTCAGATGGGCCAAGCCATCCAAGGAGACTCAATTCTTCTGTGGACCCCTTCGCCCCCACGCTTGCCCTCTGTGTGGTTCAGAGCTTCACCGCCGCTCTTCTTTCCCCCTCCGCCCTTGATGTCCAGGCCTCAGCGGGCATTATTTTGCTTGCTCGCTGTATGGTCACTTGATTAAATAGAGGAGAAGGGATCCAGTGGCTGGCGGCGAGGCAGCCTCCTACACTTCTTCACCACCATCCACCGGACCTCTCCCTCATGCTTTCTTCTCTGGCGAGACGCGTCTCACGCCCCTTCCTCCACGCCATCACGCACCCACACCGAACCACAGACACAGCACCATGGGCAAGGATACGCGAGTCACCTACCAACGGCGCCATGCCTATGCCACCCGGTCCAATGAGCGTGTCATCGTCAAGACCCCAGGTCAGTCCTCCCCTCAAATGATCATGATGCTGCCCTGTCCTTCCCTTCCTCCTCCGCGGCCTTACACAATCTCTGGATCACCCCTAACCCCGTCTATTCCATATACCAGGCGGCCGTTTGACTCTCCATCAGATCAAGAAGAAGACCCGTGGCCCCCACTGCGGCGACTGCAAGGTCAGCCTGCCCGGCATCAAGCACCTCAAGACCAAGGTAATGAACGATATGTAGTGTTGTTCGCTGGACGCAGCCCCTTTTCGTCCACCTTCTATGTGCCTGGATCTATGGACCCTACTGCAGTGTTGTCCACCTAGTGGCCTCCGATGTTCCCTTAATCCCCCTGCCAGCATCGACTCTTGATCTCTTCTCACCTTAGCCTGCTTCCCTCTCTCCCTCCCTTCCTTCCTTCATTTTCCCCTTCCAAACACCACAATAGGAGTACAAGAACGTGCACAAGCGAGAGCGTACCGTGTCCCGTGCCTATGGCGGATCCCGATGCGGAAGCTGCGTCCGAAGCCGGTGGGTGATGCGGGAGGGAGGGAGGGAGGGAGAGGAGGACGGCACGTTGAAGAGACGCGACGAGTAGAATGATGAATGAGAATCCCTTACTCTGCTAGCGCGAGACGCGACCCTTTCGGGAAACGGTGAGCGAGGCAACCATAACAAATCATGAAATTAGTCTTTCGTTCTGACACTCAAGAAGAAGCGACGCGCAGAGGATGAGGAGTAGGAGGATGAGTAGGAGGATCAGAAGAAGAAGAAGTAGTAGTAGAAGGAGAAGAGCGAATAGTGAGAGGAATTTGATGCGAATCAATACACTCATCCTCTTTCCATTATCTCTTTTTCTCCAAACGCACGACGGAACTTCCCCACACACAGCATCGTCCGCGCCTTTCTAATCGAGGAGCAAAAGATCGTTAAGCGCGTCTTGAACGAGAAGAAGGCCAAGAAGTAAAGCAGTAGCAGGGGTTGGAATAGGAGCAGGAGCAGGAGCAGGAGGAGGAATAGTCTGGAGGAAGAAGGACGGGGGAGGGAGGGAGGGAGGTGGGGAGGGAGGAGGGAAGGAGGGAGGGAAGGAGGGAGGGAAGGCAGGAACCCGAAGCTGGCATTTGCTTGTCTAGCCGCGCATTGCGTAGGGCAGAGCACAGGTAGAAGGAGGGTGGAAAGGAAGGAGGTCAAGACGGAGGGGATGGTCGATGTAGACATCCTGCCTGCGAAAGAAACAACGATTATTATCCAGAGCAACCGGTGATGGGAGGTGGAATAAGGAGAAAACGGGAGGAGCAGACCACTGGCACTGCTAAGAGGAGGAGGCTTTGGATGATTTCTCCCCTTGACCCTCTTCTTCTTTCCTTCTTCTTTCTCCCGTCTCATTCTTTCTACTCAGCCTTCGTTCTCTTCATTTTTGCCTCGTTTCTTGTTCTTTCCAACAACGTCTCTTTGAATCATATGGGTTCCGATTTCAATTATTGTCACTCGTTCGCTTTACTTTTTTCCTCGTCGTCCCTCTTCTGTCTCTCTGTCTCTCCCGCACACTCGGTGTCTTGTCACTCTCCCTTCTTCTATCCGTCCTTTGCGTCCTCGTGCCTGCCACACGTCGTTTCGTCTCTCCTTGTAGTTTGTAGATGAATGTACTTTCTTCCATAACTTCACGAGCCCGGGTGACTCGCGCCTTCGCTTGCCCTTTTATCATCCTTATTTTCTCGCTCATAAATATCTATCGTCAACCGTCGTACTCGTACTCGTCGTACCCGTGAGGTGATGGGTGGGTGAGGGTGCCTCAATATGTAACAAACAATTTAAACAAACCGATACGTTTCTCGCAACCTCCTGCCCTTCCTCTCCCTTCCTCCCTCCCAACTGGCTTTTTCCTCTTTATAGTCCAAAGGCCCCTCCATCGACAATCCCCTCCCGTCTGACTCCGATTTGATTTCCCTGTCATTTGAGCCACACCTAGAGTCCCCTCTTCCTTTCCCTCCCTCCCTCCCTCCCTCACGACAAGGACGAGAAGGAGGACGACACGGAAGATGCCTCTGACCTCGGCCCACTGCATGTGCTAGCCGTCTCCTGGTCATCCCCTCCCACCTTCCCCCCCGCCCTGGCCCCCACAGCAGCGGCCACTGCCTTTCTAACCCCTGCCCCCGGCGTCTTAGGCCCTCCTCCTCCTCCTCCTCCTCCTCCTCCTCCTACCTGCCCGGGCCGACGGGCCTTGCCCGGGGTCTCAATCCCTCGGCTGCTTCCTCCTCCAAACGTGCACGTACTCCCTCCCTTCTTCGCCGACATGGGGCCGCCTCCTCCCCCGGTCCCTCCGCCGGTCCCTCCCCCGCTCCCTCCCCCGCTCCCTGCCCCCCCCTTCTTTGGGGTCTTGCTCGCGCCCATCCCGGACGCTCGAGGCAAGAAATTTCCACCTCCTCCTCCCTCCTTCCCTCCCCCCGCCACACTCGACACCGGCCCTCCGTGCGACTCCCTGTACCGATCCAGCTCCTCCTTCTTCTTCTGCTCCTTTTCCAGCCGCTGCGCCTCCTTGTGCCGCAACCAGGCCTCCTCCTCCTCGTCCATCGTCTGTAAATACGACACACCTCGGAACAAGAACGGCGACCCGTCGCCTTCCTCCTTTGTCCTCTCCCACTCCACCAACCTCTTCCTCAGCCTCTCCGTCAGGACGGGCAGGTCCTTCTTCACGTGCTTGTCCATCTTCTCGATACGCATCAGCTCCTCGATGCGCTTACCCCCGCGATCCGTCAGCCGAGTCTTGCTGTCTTTCTGGAGCTCCTCCATCTGAGAACAGGAACGAGGGAAGGGGGGTGGGAGGGAGGGAGGGAGGGAGGGAAAGGGAAGTATCAGGGGTCCCTTCTCCCCTTTTGTCTGATTGTCCCTCTCGCTGCCCTTCCCTCCCTCCTCCCTCCCTACTTTCCTTCCTCCCTACGTACCTCTTTGCGCTCTTGCAGGAACTCCTCCCGCTTGGCAATCAGCTTGAAAATGGGCCGTAGCATTTCCAAGCGCTCTCCCAAGCGGACCACCTGAGGAATAGGAAGGGAGGAAGGGAAAGAGTGAGGGAGGCAGGACGTGAGTGGAAGATGATGATATATGTCGCAATCCACGACCCTCTGACTTGTTTGCTTTGCCCGTCAGGCGATTTAGCGTCGCTCCCTCCCTCCCTCTC
>CP038117.1:1498373-1582426 GCA_004519485.1 Nannochloropsis oceanica
GCTCCAACGGCTCGCCCATCTTGCTCAACAACCCCTCCGCCCTGGATAGTGGCCGGTTGATGATGTCGAATCAATATTTATTTCGCGTCGTATATTCCCTGGTCAACTCTCTTCTTGCGAGTAATGGCCCCTATCCCCTACTCCCTCCCTCCCTCCCTCCCTCCCCCCGTCCTTACTTCTCCCTCGTCGCCCGCAGGCTCTGCAGTCGTTCCTCCTTGTGGACCCGAAGATCCTCCACCGTCTCCTCCAAGTCGGCCAGGCGGTCCGTGAGGTTGGTGCTGCCGTTGCCGCTCAGCGACGCCCGGGTAGGCGAAGGCGCGCCTCCCGATCTCTGAGAGAGGGCGGGGGAAGGGGGGAGGGAGGAGAGATAGAAGAGGAGAAGTCAATAAAAAAGGGACGCAAGGGGTGTGAGCGAAAGTTCACTGTTGATATTAACGACTTCTTGACGCATGCTTCGATGTCCCCTTTCGCTCCCCTCCATTTCTTTCTTCCCCTCCTCCCTCCATCCTTCCGCCTTCCCATCACTCACCCCCAAGCGCGCCGTCAGCTCCCCCACCTCCTGCTGCAGTTGGGCAATGCTTGTATGAAACTGGTCGCGGACACTCTCCTCCTCCCGCACCTTCTCCTGGCAGAGACGTTCAAAGTCAACCACGAGGCCTGATGGGGCGCGACGCGGGAGGAGGGAGAGAGGGAGGAATTGAGGAAGGGAAGGAGAGGAATCGTAAATAGAGCATTGGCGTCTCAACCAATCACGCAAGGAGCACATGTCATTTTGTAACCCAGCCCTTACTACCCCTGCCTCACTCTCTTCGTTTCTTTCATCTCCCTCCCCTCACTCCGCTCCCTCCCTCCCCGCCCACCTTGCAAGTGCTCCTTCCGGTCCTCCGCCGAGCAGCCCACTTCTTCCCACAAGGCTTCCAACTTGGCCGCCGTGGCATTGGCCAGGTCAAATAGCGTGCCAAATACGTTCTCATCCCCGTTGCCGGCCCTCTTTGTGGCGCTCCCGGGGGTGGCGGCGGCAATGCCGATTTTCCCGTTGCGCGTGTCTTCGCTCATGGTTTGGCGGAGTGCTCTTTGAACGCCCTGTGGTGAGCGAGGGCAAAGAGTACCACGCTTTAATGGGAATGGGGAAAAGGAAGAGGAGCGTGAGACGTGCTGGGGCAACGACATAGCGCTATCATTTCCATGCGTTGAATGGACCACTCAGTGCCGGGGAAGGGGAGAAGGGGTATGGGGTCATTGATTTGACGTCGAAGTGTACAAAAGCGGACTGTTCAAGGCTGCCATGACGCGCATCGCATGCCTATGCCCCGACAGCTTGTCTGAGGGATGTTTACATGCGTTTAGGAGGTGTTAGAGGTGGGCTGGACGTGCCGGGAAGTGCACAGAAGCAACCATGTCAATTTTCATTTTGAGCGAGGCTCAGAGGCAGCGAACAAGGGAGAGCAAGCCGCTGAAGGGCCGGCCGGGCCTTGGGGAATCCTGAAAATCACCTCCCTGCATAGCAGCCTTATGAACACTTCTCTTCCTTGACCACATCACCAAGGCACAATTTCAAGGACTTGGAGTGACCATGTTGCTTCACAATACACACGGCCAGCCAGGCGTTGATTGCCCTAATCACTTGTTCTAACCCCAAGCCTCCACTCCTGCCTTTCCACACCACAAGGCGAGCACGCTTGCTGGTAGAGACCAGTATCTTGCAGATGTCAAGTAGTGCTGCCAAATCACGACCATCCTCTGCCGCAGCAAGAGCGCCGGTTTCGTCCCCCACCCCTACCACCACCGCTCCGGTCCTGACCCACGAGCTGACAATCTCCTACACCTACAAGCACGTTACGGAAAGCGTGGCCCGGGAATGGAACAAGGAAGGGGTGTGTCCGTCAGCGTTGTTGCAAGCGGCCAACCATGCCTGGAAGGCCTATGCGGAGGGGAAAGGGGGAGCGGGAGGGAGGGCGTTGAAGCGGGTGTTGCTCGAGCTGGTGTCTCAGACGGCTGCGACCCTCCTCAAGATCGAAACGACGGTGCAATTCCTGCACTTATTGTTGCATAACATTTGTTCCAAGGAGGAAGAGAGTGAGGGAGGGAAGGAAGGAGGGATGGAAGCAAGGAAGCAGCAGTTCTGGCGGGCCTTGGCTGACACTTTGGGCACGGCATACTTGCAGGTGAGGGAGGGAGGAAGTAAAAGGCAGACAAGGAGATAGAGAGAGAGGAACGGGGAGAGAGCGAGTCATAATCGCGGTCACCACACTTTTTCTAATGCCTTCATTCTCGTAAAACTACCCGCAGGCCCCGTCGGAGCGAAAGTCCCAGATCGTGGCTCTGGCCAAGGCATGTTTGGGGAAGCAGGTGTTGGATGTGGCAGTGGCCGAGACGCTCTTGCCGGAGGAGGCGTTGGGGGACCTCAAGGTACCGAGAGAAGGAGGAAGATGGGGGGACGAGGAAGAGGAAAAGAAGGAGAGAAGGAGGGAGGGAGGGAGGGAGGGAGGGAGACTCCAGTGTTCACGGTGACGTGACGATGGTCCTGTATGTATGCAAGCAAGCGTCATCAACGTCAATCAATCTGGAACTCTCCCACTCACTCACCAGTCCTCCCTCCTTCTCTCCTTTCCTCCCTCCCGTCCTGGCCCCAGAACTACGACAAGGTCGCGCGGGGCCAGATGATGAAGCGCCTTCGGATGTACAACACTTCGAGGTTGTACAAGCAGAACCGATTTAACCTCCTCCATGAAGAGAGCGAGGGCTATGCCAAGGTAGGGAGGGAGGGCGGGAAGAAAGAAGGGGGGCCGGAGGGGTCTGCATGTCTTGTCTCTCGCTTTTGCTGTATCCCCTGAAAACCTTGTGCCGCATTGACTTCACTGTTAAAAATCCATCTCTGATCCGCCCTCCCTCCCTCCCTCCCCCCCTCCTTCCCTCCCTCCCCCCCTCCTTCCTTCCCTAGGTCCTCACGGCCCTGGACGAGCTCTCGGACGACAGTGTTGCCACGACAGTGGTACACCTTCATTCCCTCATCGGATTCTTTGACCTTGACCCTAATCGCGTCGCTGACCTGGTGCTCGAAAGCTTTGAGGGAGACCTGGCCAACACCGGTACCTCCCTCCCTCCCTCCCTCCCTCCCTCCCTCCCTCCCTTCCATTCTCTTCGTTACTCCAGTCGAACTCAAACGACCTACTCCCTCCCTCCCACCCTCCCTCCCTCCCTCCCTTCTCTCTCCCTTGATTCCTCCTCTCAGCGCACCTGCAAGTCTTGCGTCAAGGCAATTTCAAACCGGCCTACCTGGCCCAGCTAACGGGCCACAAGTACAACCGTTACTTCACGCAGCAAGCTCAAGCCCTGGCCCTCAGCAAAACCACCTCCACTACCACCACCACCACCATCACCACCACCACCTCCAATGGGAAACCTCCCCTCTCATCCCTCAACGGCAACGCCACCGCCACTGGCTCCTTCTCCTCCTCCCCCGGCGGTTCCAACGGGAATGGCATCCCCCCGTCCCTCCCGCCCTCGGCCCCTCCCTCGACCCCTGCTCCTTCAACGGTCCGCCTCCGCAAGATCCCGACGTCCCTGTTTAATTTAACGGCCGCCCTGCTCGCCCACGGACTGATTGTGTGGGAGGACCTGCTTCCCCACCTCCAGCCCTCCCTCGATGCGGTGGTAGTGGCTCAGGCGGAGGTAGGGAGTGAGGGAGAGAGGGAAGGAGGGAGAGGAGGTGAACGAGACTCACCGCCTATCCATGCACCTGACCGCTCCCTCCCCCCTCCCGTCCCTCCCTCCCGTCCCTCCCTCCCTCCCTCCCTCCCCCTCGCAGCAACGTGCCGCCGTCCTGGCCGAGACCACTAGCGCCACGGGCGCCATGCCCCTCATCACTAAGGGTCCTGTCCTACCCCCTGAGCCTCCCGCCTCCTCCGCCCCGCAGGTACGTCCCCTCCCTCCCTCCCTTCCTCCCTCGCCCTTAACCCGGATGCCCTGGTGCCAACACACCACCGAGATGTTGAAACATGGAATTAACCCCCCCCCCATCCCTCCCTCCCTCCTTCCCTCCCTCCCTTCCTCTCCCTTAGGAATCCCCTGTCTTCGAGCTCCTTGCCGCCCTCCTCAAGAGCGCGCGTGCCTGGGCTTGTGCCACGGGCGTGTGGAAGTACCTGGAAACCGCCGGATTACAGCCCGCCGAGAGCAAGGTCGTGGTGGTGGCGTTAAGGCACCTTTTGGCCTTTCTCATCCGGCCTCTCGTGGAGACGTTAGGGGTCAAGGCGAAGATCCAGCTGCTTCCCAACAAGGAGGTTGAGGCGGAGGGAGGGAAGGAAAAAGGGAAGGAGGCCTCGAGCCAGGGCAAGGCGGCGGGCGGCGAGGCCGGGGCGGAAAATGAAGTTGTGATGGTAGGCCTGAGCCCTCTGACGGACTTAGCCTCCCTCCCGGCGGCCGTTACGCCCATCTTGGAGCGCCTCGGCCCATACCTCGCGGATGACATCGCCCTCTACGCCCGCCTCCTCCGCCTCTTCAAAGCCCACCTGTCCTCTTTCCCGCCCTCCTCCTCGCCGTCCGGTCCCACCTTCCAGACCACTTTCCTTGGGCGATCTCTGGCCGCTTCCCTCCTTCCCGCCGTGACCCTCACCACCAACAACCCGGGCCTCGTCGCAGAGGTGTGGGAGGTGCTGCGGCTCATCCCCTACCGAGACCGGTATACGCTCTACAACGCCTGGAAGAGCTTGCTGGACACCAAGGTACTGGGGGAGGGAGGGGGCGAGGGAGGGAGGGAGGGAGGGACATGTGTTGAAACCCGAAGCCACTCTCTCGCTGTCTTCGTCCAGTTTTCTGTCACTCCTTCTTGCCTGTTGCCATTTTAACTCCCTCTCGCTTCATCCAACGAACCATGCCTCTGTCTCCCTTTCTGACTGCCTGCGACCATGCACAGACACCGCCCACATACACGCGATGGGTGGCTGCCGAATGCCGGGCCTTGAACAGTGCGAAGTACGCATGTCGGATGGTCACCGTGGACACAGGTACCCTCCCTCCCTTCCTCCCTCCCTTCCTCCCTCCCTCCCGTCCTCCCTCCCTCCCTCCTTTCCTTTTCCGTCGTGTTCCCCCCGGCCTCGGCTTTTGCACGAGCAAGTCTTACGGTGTGCTCACCCCTCCCTCCCTCCCTCCCTCCCTCCCTCAGTCAAAGAGCTCACGCGCCCTTTCGCCCGCCTCCTGCACTCTTCCCCCCTCATGGTCTTCAACTACGTCGTGTCTCGCGTGGAGGGCCTGGACGGAGCCATCCTTTCCACCTGGGTCGACTGCCTCAAGGTAGGCCTCCCTCCCTGCCCCCGTCCTTCATCTCCCTCCTTCCCTCCCTCCCCCTCAGTACACCACCAATCAAGCCCCTTCATCCTCCTTCACACGCACCCCTCCCTCCCTCCCTCCCTCCCTCCCTCCCTCCCTCCTTCCCTCCCTCAGTACACCAACAACCTCGCCCTGGACGTGGGCTCCTTCGTCCTCCTCCAGCGTGCCAGTGACGAGCGCCCCAAACTTCAACCAGGACTGCCTAATGAAGCTCCTTATTTCAAGGCCCTTGCCACCTTCACTGGCCTACTCTACAAGAAGTATCCACAGGTAGGGAGGGAGGGAGGGAGGGAGGGAGGGAGGAGATGCCTCGCTCGGTGGAAAGGACTGGGCACGCACTGACCATTTTCCCTCCCTCCCTCCCTCCCTCCCTGCCTCCCTCCCTCCCTCCCCAGGTGGAGCTATTGGGCCTGTTGGAGCACCTCATCGATCTTCTCCGCCCGCCCCACCACTCTGCCCAAGGCCTCCACCTTCTGCACGAGGTACCTCCCTCCCTCCCTCTCCTACCCTCCCTCTCCTACCCTCCCTCTCCTACCCTCCCTCTCATATCTCACTCCCTCCCTCAGGTCCTGAACAAGATGGGGGGCATGCCCGGCTCCTACGAGGAGGGGCTGTCGGAGCGCCTGGTGCGAGGGAGGGGGGGAGGGGAAACCCTGCGGATGGAAACAGCGCTGTTTGGATTCAGAGAGAAGGTAGGGAGGGAGGGAGGGAGGGGGGGAGAGTTCATGGATGGCTGCACTTTGTCCATACTCTTAAACATTCCTAGACCTCACTCTGCCGTCCCCCTCCCTCCCTCCCTCCCTCCTTCCTTCCCTCCCTCCCTTTCCCAGGTCTCCAACACGGCCATCAAGATGCTGCGCACCACCCTCCTCCGTCCCGCCGTCGGCCGGCCCTTCCTCCTCCTCCTCGCGTCCCAACGGCGCCGCCTGGTGCTGTCGGATGAAGAGGGGGAGGAGAGTGCACATATGGGTGCCAAGGTACGAGAGAGGGAGGTAGGGAGGGGAGGGCGTGTAGGTAGTAGTATCCACTCCACTCACTAACTTTCCCCCCCCCCTCCCTCCCTCCCTTCCTCCCTCCCTTTCTGCCTCCCTCCCCCTGCAGGACATTTGGAAGCGAGGCACCATCTTCGACAAGTGCTCAAACGTCTTCCTCCAGCTCTCTGAGTTCCTGGGTTCCGGCCGCCTGAGCATTAAATACCTGCATCTCACCCCCTCACTGGAAGATATGCTGGGGCGTCTGCAGCTAGACCCAGAGGTAAAGAGGGAGGGAGGGAGGAATGGAGGGAGGGAGGGGCATGTACCTGCATGTGATTCTTGCATTGTAAGACGATTGGCCTTCCCCTTACTCGTTCCCTTCCTTCCTTCCTTCGTCTCTTCTTCCCTTTCTCCTTATCTCGTTTGGCTTCTGGCGCGACAAACACGGTTACTCATTTTCACTCTACCTTTCCCCTCCCTCCCTCCCTCTCTCCCAGGTGGCCTTCCACCTGCTCCGTCCTCTCCTCCGGGTAGCCATCAAGCAGAAGGAAGACGAGTCCGTGCCCATGCTCGAAGGCGTGACGCCTTCGGACTTGCTGAAAGGTCAGGGGGGAAGGAGGGAGGACGGGAGGGAGGGTGGGAATAGAGAGAAAAAGGAAGTCAAGAGACGCTCTTCTTTGGTACTCATGACATGTGAGAAAAAGGGGAGAAGGAAGGAATTAGCAGGCGGAGAAACACCCACCCATCTTTCATCTTGGAGGCGGAGAAACACCCACTCATCTTTCACTCACTTTCTCACAATCCCTTCCTCCCTCCAGCTTTCGATCCCTTCTCCTCCTCCATGCAGCAGCGCGTCCAGCAGCTCCTGCCGGCCCAGACATGGGCCAACTGCTCCCCTCAGCTGTACCTGGCGTTCTGGTAGGGAGGGAGGGAGGGAGGGAGGGAGGGAGGGAGGGAGGGAGGGAGGGAGGGAGGGAGGGAGGGAGGGAGGGAAGGATGAGAGGACTGGTTTAAGAGAAGGGTTGGGGTTAAAGAAGGAAAGGAAGGCTTTCAGATGATTAATTTGTAATATATTTAATCACGGTTCTTTTCACATGATACGTCTTTCACAGGTCGCTGAGTCTGTACGATGTGGACGTGCCCGAGGCCCTTTATCTGGAGGAAATCAAGAGGTAAGCCTTTCTAGCCCCTCCCTCTTTCCCTCCCTCCCTCCTTCCCTCCCTCTTTCCCTCCCTCCCTCCCTCCCTGCCTTCCTTTCTTCCTTTCTTCCTTCCTCCGACGATTGGTCCGCAGAGTAGGATCATTGATCACATCTCAATCCCTCCCTCCATCCCTCCTTGTCTGCTTCTTCTCACCTCATTTCCCTCCTTGCTCCCCGCCCCTTTGCCCTCCCTCAGACTGGAGGAGTTGATAAAGATGAGTCAGCGGAACATGATCATGGAAGACACGGCAGCCGATGGCCTCCTCAAGACCGAGAGGGACTTACGCAAGGTACGCCTCACCCTCTCTCCCTCCCTCCCTCCCTCACCTCACGTCTTCCTCCTGTCCCTCCCTCCCTTTTATGTCCACCTCCTTTTTTTGATGGCTTCCTCCTCACCCTTCTCTCTGTACCTCCTCTTCTCTTCCACCACCTCCTCCTCCTCCTCCTCCTCCTCCTCCTCCTCCTCCTCCTCCTCCCCCTCACTCGGTCCACAGGCAAGCGAACGGAAGCGGAAGGAGAAGAGAGACGCCGAGGCGGCCAAGGGGCAGTTGAAGGAAGAGCTAATCCTCCAAAAAGGCCACCACCTGACCATCCGGAAGATCCTGATAGGTACGTGCCCTCCCTCCTTCCCTCCTTCCCTCCCTCCCTCCCTCCCTCCCTCCTTTCCCACGGCATGCTGGTGGTAAATTCGCCCTTTAAAATCAAAGCCCGTACAAACAGATGCCACCTCGACTTATTCATATCCCACATTACCAATGCCCACCTGAGCAAACACATCCCACATTACCATCAACAAATATATTCCACTTTGACCAAATCCCAGGCCTAAAGACCACCCTCTTCTCTCCCGCTGCCAATGCCGCCGAGATGGACGAGCAGGTACACCCCCTCCCGCCCTCTTTCCCTCCCTCCCTCCCTCCCTCCCTCCCTCCCTTCAGGACGCTTCATTTCTAGCCCCCCCCCCCTCCCCTCCCTCCCCTCCAGCTGCACACCCTCCTCCACCACCTCGTCCTCCCCCGCATCCTCCTCTCTCCCGAGGACGCTATGTACACCGCCACCTTCTTCCACCTCCTCCACTCCCTCGATATCCCCTCCTTCCCCTCCCTGCGCTTTTTCGACTTAATCGTGCGGGGAGCTGCCCCTCTGGTCTTCGCCGCCACCGACCAGGAGGCCTTGAACCTCGGTAGGGAGGGAGGGAGGGAGGGAGGGTGTCATGGTTCTCCATATGTGTCTCGTCTCGTCGTCACTTTCATCTGTCCCTTGGTTATCCTCCCCTCCTCCCGCCCTCCCGCCCTCCCGCCCTCATTCCCTTCTTCCCTCCTTGCAGGAATCTTCCTGAAGACGCTCCTGACGCCCCTGCACGCCTGGTCGTGCTCTCGCGCCGTTTTTGAGTCCGAGGGCGGGAACAAGGAGGGCGTCAAAAACTTTTTGGCCTTCACTGCTGCTGCTGCTGCTGATCCTTCTGCTCCATCGGGGTCGCTCTCGGCGGAGGAGGTGTGTAGTGAAGGAGGGAGGGAGGGAGGGAGGGAGGGGGGGGGGAGAAAATATCCGCTGCGGCATGTACAACACATCAGCTGTTCACTGACCTCTGCCTCCCTCCCTCCCCTTCTCCCTCCCTTCCTCCCTCCCTCCCTGCGTAGGAGTACAAGGAGTATCTGGCGCTTTACGCGACGTGGGAGCAACGTTTGTGGACCCTCATGGCCACTGGTAGGGAGGGAGGGAGGGAGGGAGGGAGGGAGAGAGGGAGGGGTATTCATTTTGTGTCTCCATCGATTGTTCACTCACTGGACCCTCCCCCTCTCCCTCCCCCTCTTCCTCTTCTCCTCGTGTCCCGTAGCGATGGGGAAGCGTGAATCCCTTTTGGGAAGACAGCTGAATGCCAAGGAGACAAAAGCGCAGGAGGAGCTGAAGGGGAAGAAGACCGTCGCCATTGCCGCCCTTCGATGCATGCAACAGATGGTTGACGTGTTCCCTTCCACGTACGTCCCTCCCTTCCTCCCTCCCTCCCTCCCGCTCTCCCTCCCTCCCTGCTACCCTTTCTCCCTCCTCACCTCTTTCCTCCCTCCCTCCCTCCCTCCCTCCCTCCCTTTCCCAGCCGGGCCACCGCCGACGCCCTGGAGCACGCTGTGACCTCCCTGATGAAAGAGGCTGAGGGGAAGGAGGGGAAGCAGGACCCGGCGGTCGTCGTCGCCCGAGGGTTTCATACTATTCTGGCGAAGCGGCTTAAGGCATGTCCCTCCCTCCTTCCCTCCCTCCTTCCCTCCTTCCCTCCTTCCCTCCTTCCCTCCTTCCCTTCCTCTGGAGGTTTTCCCGTCTCGTCATGGAGTGAGTCAATCCAACACCCTCCTTCCCTCCCTCCCTCCCTCCCTTCCTTCCTCCCTCCCTCCCTCAGTCCCTCAAGGAATCACGCCGGCCTGACGAAGTCAAGAAGGCTCGCGCAGCCCTGCAAGCCTTGGGAGGCGGTACTCTCACCGCCCTCTCGTCCTCCATCCCTTCCTCGCCCTCGTCCTCGTCCTCCTTCCCTCCCTCTGGCGGTTCCCACCACCGAGGGTCCTCGCCAGGAGGAGGAGGAGGAGGAGGAGGAGGAGGAGGAGGAGGAGGAAAGGGGGTCGGGATGGGACGAGGAGGGACGCTGTCGGCGGGGGCGAAGCCATACAAATCGTCTACGGTGGTAAGGAGGAGAGGAGGGAGAGAGGGAGGGAGAGAGGGAGGGAGGGAAGGGCAGTGTTATCTTTAGAGCACTGATAGTCCGACCCTTTTTTTTCCATGATACCAACAGCACGCGCCGCTGCACCCTCAGCAGCAGCAGCAGCAGCAGCAGGACAAACATCTCTCTCATCAGCAGCAGCAGCAGCAGCAGGGGAGTTTGTCTCGGAGCCACAGCCGGGATTTATCGAATTTAGGGGTGAGCGGGGAGGAGGGAGGGAGGGGAGGAGGAAATGGGCCATGGTCGCGGGGAGTGGACCGACCCCCACCAGGAGAGGGAGAGGGAGGGAGAGGGGGAGGGAGGGAGGGAGGAGAGGGAGGAGACAAGAAGGGAGACCGAGGGCGAGAGGGAGGAGGAGGAGGAGGTGGGGAGAGGGAGCGGTGGAGGGAGGGCGAGAGGGAGCGAGAGCCACGGCGGACAGAGAAGGAGAAGATAGGTGCCACCGGTGGTGCTGCACCTCTTCCTCGTGCTCCCCGTCGGGGGGAGGAGGGAAAGTCTGCGGATGACAGCAGCAGCAGCAGCGGCGGCGGTAATGGTGGAGGGGGTGGTCCTGGCAAGCCTTCTTCGCTTCCCCCCCCTCCTCAAGGAGGAGGGGGAGGGGGAGGGAAGGAGGGCGTGGACAAGCGGGAAGCCCGCCTGGCAAGATTCAGTCAGCCAGGAGGCTCGGGCCATCCTCCACGGGAGAAGGGGGACGGAAGCCCTGCCGCTCTTTCCCCTCCTTCCCACCACCCTCGCCCGCAGCAGCAACAGCAGCAGCAACAGCAGCAGCAACAGCAGCAGCAACAGCAGTACGACAAACATCTCTCTCATCATCAGCAACAGCAGCAACAGCCTGGAGCAGGAGGGGTGGGCAGCAAACGAGACCGGGACCCACGAGATCGCTCTGTCCCTCCCCCTTCCTCCCTCCCTCCCTCGACCTCGACCGTCTCTTCCTCCTCCCGTCGAATGATGGAGGGGCGCAATAGCTTAGCACCCGCACCGATGCCACCATCATCCGCCCATACCGACGGCAGCGGCAACAGCGGCAACAGCGGAAACAGCGGCAGCAGCAGCAGCAGCAGCAGCAGGAGGGGCAATAGCAATCTTACCAGTGGCAGTAGAGGAGGCACCGGTACAGGGAGCCTTGGAAGCCGTCGGAGCCCTTCCTCCTCCTCCTCGGCCTCGCCTGCCCCCCTTCCCCCTCCTTCCTCCCTCCCGCCCCCCCAGCCCGCAGACTCGGGCTCGAGAAAGCGGAAGGCAGCACCAGGAGGGGATGAGAGAGGGGGGGGGGGAGAGAGGGATGGGGTAAGGGGCCGGTCGAGGGAGAAGGAGAGAGAGCGGTCTCAGGACAGGGATGGCGCGCACCGAGGAGTAGGGCGAGGGGGAGGGGGAGGAGGAGGGGAGGATGGAAGGGCGCCTCTCCCATCCCAGCACGATGGGGGGATAGGTAGCTTCAGCAGCAGCAAGCGGGGAAGGCTGGATGAACGTGGAGGATTTTCTAGTGGCGGTGTGGGCGGAGGGCCACCGCCGCCGCCCCGGGGGGGGGGATTGGAGAGGGCCGAGCGGGATGACAGCGGAGGTCGTGCCCGAACACGCAGTAGTAGTCGGCAGCGGGACGCAGGGGGAGGTGGGGGGGGGGGGAGGAGCAGGAGTAGGAGGAGGAGCGCGAGCGGATTTACATTATAACCGGGTTGGGGGTCCTCCGCCTGAGACGAGGCGAAGGGGAGATAGACGGTGAGGGAGGGCGTTTGAGGAGGAGAAGACAGGACGGATGAGCGGGCAAGGGATGGGAAGGCGAAGGGTGAGAGAGGACGAGGAAAAGGGAGGGGAGAGGAAGACGGGCCAAGGGTGTTGTATACCACAGTAATCAACACCGGGGGGGGGAATGAAATAATCAGACCCGTTTTAAACGCAAGCACGCAAACGAATTTAAAACAAAGGCTGGGAAGGCAGGGTTACCCAATACCTTCATGCAGTGCTTTGGTGGTTTCAAAGTGAGTTTTAGTCTTCCCATGTGGCAGGCGCCCCTTTGGTAGCGACTGTACATAACCATCGTGACCAAGCTCACGAGAACAGGTGGGGAATCGTCAAGTCGGCGATCTTGTCTATCTCACTGTAGTCCCTTTAATTACATCCAGTTTCATGGTCAATGATTATTGATGATCCGCGTAGTCATATTGTTTGCTACACACTTTTCCAATGCCCATGAGAAGTCGTGGGCTCAACCACAAAACTTTAATTCGGGCCCCTGTGGAAGGCCTCTTTCGGAACAATGGCACAATTGCGCGCGAAAATAAGTCTCCTTACTTGACATATACGCCGTCAATCTCACGCTGTGTCACCAGTCAAACGCCTCCTCCCCGTCTTCAAAAGCCTCCTCCCCGTCGTCTTCATCAACACATAAACAATCAAGCTCCTCTTGGTTTATTTCCTCCACCTCTAATGGTAATCCCGTCGTCCTCTCCCCAATATACTCAGTCAATGTCCGAAATAAATCGTCTGCCATCACCTTCACAACCCACCGCGTCACACACCCCATCCTTACCTCTTCCTCCGTCTCCTCCCCATACTGCCCATGTACGGTGACATCCATCTCTTCCTTAAACCACGCTGAAAGCTGCCGCGGTCTCTCCTTCCCGCCCGCCCTCGCCTCCCCCGCCGCGTCCGCCGTCGCCCGGACCTTGGCCAGGACGTAGGCTCGCTCCCACTCCTCCAACAAAAACAAACACTCTTTTCCCCCCCTCTCTCCCCTAGCTGCTGCTGCTGTCGCTAATTTTATAGCCTCGTTTGTGCTGCCCTCACTGTATGGATTGGCACCGAGGCGCAAGAGCATTCGAAGCATATGTACATCGTTGCGTTGCACTTGGTACATGAGGACAGGGGTCTTCGGTCCCGCGGCGTAGAGGGGATAGCTTTCTAACAATTCTTCCCGAGAAATTGTTTTATTCAGGTACTCAAACAGAGCAAGAAACATGGTTGGGTCCCTGGACATGCCTGCCGTGATCCAGGGTGTGGCGCCCCACCGATCTGCGTGGGCAATATTGCTTCCCCGCGCCAGCAGAGCCTGCATCGCAGCAACTTGGCGTTGATATATGGCAACGAACAAAGCGGTGTTTCCAGTATTGGCCTGGGCGGTATCGATGATGGCGCCATGGTCGAGCAGCCAATTCAGCATAGCGACGTGCCCTTCCTCGGCGGCAAGCATTAGAGGAGTCTTGCCACAGGCAGTCTCGAGATTGCAGAGGCGCGTCGTGTCGGGGTTCTCATGTAAGAGGGTGTCCAAGGCGGAGATGTCGCCGGACCGGGCAAGAAAGTGAAGTGGGTGCCATGAGTTGGGAAATGGATTGTTGTCGATGGGCTCCATGACACACGCGGTGAGCCACCTCGTGTACGGGCTCACTCGCTGCCAGGGTTATGCATTTTTACAGTGTGAAGAATAGGGAGAGAAGGGGAAACAAAGTGAAAAGGGAGTGAGGCAGATAAAGATTAGATCATGACGGTATGGATACATATAAAGTAAATGGCTTCATGCCAACATGCAGTAAACCACAAGCATACAACGCTGGTTCGGACTCGAGGCGTGCTGGACCAAGCTTACGTTCCTAACTGCTATCGTTGTGTGACCATGCCGATTAATTTAGCGGCCACACCGGGACAGGATGGCGACGAAGAGATCGTGAAGGAACAGGACATAAAATTAGGTTCCCCTTCGCAGGCTCAATAGCAAAGCAAAGGCCCACTAGACATGGTCTGCCTGTGATGAGGCACAGGATCACGATCACGGCCTTCGAGTGACATCCGTTCGCGCCCTGTCAGCATCATCAATCACGTCAAATTTCTTCCATTTTGTTGCTTATTGCAGCACCACCATGATCACAGCAGGCACAGCGTTAGACTAATCGCCACCATCCTCCTACAATACTATATGCAGGCTACTACTTGTGCAGCAACCACTGATTTTAGCGCGGGCGGGACTGTGTGTGGAAAGCTAGGGAGGGACAAGAGTATCTCTCCGCCTTGGTGCCTGCCTCAGCCCCTGCTCTGTCAACCAGCGGCACCTACACGTAAAGCCACCCTCTCGACAACGCTTCGACAACCCTAAAGATGCCGAACGTCCGCGCCCCTAAGCTGGAAATCCTAGAGCTAAAGGTACTTGTCCTTCAATACTCATTCCCCCGCTTCTTTCTCCCCTGCCCCACCCACCGACCAACCGACATACGCGCCTCACATCACAGGACGACTTTATCAAATTCATTCTCTCCGACACGGATGCCTCTGTTGCCAATGCCTTGCGGCGGGTGATGATTGCCGAAGTCCCTACCTTGGCCATCGATCTTGTGTCGTTCGAAGTGAACTCCTCCGTGCTGAATGACGAGTACCTCGCCCATCGCTTGGGTAGGTAGCCACACACAACCAGAGAGCACGCTCCGTTACCAGACACACATGATCCTCCTCACACTTCCTCCTACTCTCTGTATCTTCCACCTTGCAACCGTACAGCTCATCACTTACATACATGCAACGCCTCTTTTACCCCCTTCCTTTTCCCCCCCCTCCCTCCCCTTCCTCCCAGGCCTCATTCCCCTCCGCTCTACGAATCCGCGCTACAAGAAGGTGGCTGACCTCAAGGACTTTCGAGACTGCGATTGTGACTTGCATTGCCCCCGCTGCTCGGTCGAGCTGACGTTAGATGTGAACTACCACACCAAGAAGCAGCAGCTGGCACGGATGGAGGGCTTCGGGGAGGGAGGGATGGAGGGAGAGGCCAGTGGCTTGCCCGTGAACGTGACGAGTGCGGACTTGACAGTGACAGAAGATGAGGAGCAGCAAGTGTGGGTAGAGCCGGCTCACTTCACGTCGGACGCAGAGAAAGACAGATTGGGGTGAGCGCAGTCCCTCCCTCCCTCTCTCCCTCCCTCCCTCCCTTCCTTCCTTCCTTCCTCCCTCCCTCCCTCCTTCCTTCCTTCCTTTCTTCTTCTAGGTATAATTTCCGTAGCCACGACAATTTTATCCACTCACACTCCCCCCTTCCTCCATTCCTCCCTTCCTCCCTCCCCTCCCTCCCCTCCCCGCAGTGACCCCGCCCAAGGCGGCATCAGCATCGTGCAACTCGGGCCCGGACAAGCCGTGCGTCTGACCGCCATAGCCAAGAAAGGCATAGGGAAAGAGCATGCCAAGTGGTCTCCTTGTGCTGTCGCCACTTACACCAACGAGCCGATCCTCAGTATCAACAAGGAGGAGGTAGGCCTCTCCCTTCCTTCTCCTCCCTCCTTCCCTCATTCCCTCACCTCCCCCCTCTCAACCCCAACCTGAACCCCCTCCCTCCTCCAGTCATGTCACGCTCTTTCCCTCCCCCCCTCTTTCCCTGCCTGCCCCCAGCACGACAAGCTCAGCCTGGAGAAGAAGAAGCAGCTGGTGGACTGCTGCCCAACCAAAGTCTTCAAGCTCGACGAGCGAGAAAATGTGGTGGTGGCCCGGCCGCGCAAGTGCATTTTTTGCAACGAGTGCCAGACGGTGTCCAAGGCACTCAAGGCGCATCAAGACGACGATTTTGTCGTGCATCTGGCAGCGAACGAAGAGAAATTTGTCTTTGCCGTGGAGACGACGGGGGCCTTGACAGCAGGGGAGGTGGTGGAGAGTGCGTTGGAGATAGTGCTGGGGAAGATCACGGAGGTGCAGACTCAGCTGGTGCACATAGCGAGGACAGGGGTCGTGTAGGGAGGGATGGAGGGACGGAGGGATTGGGGGAGAGGTAAAGTAAAAGGATTAATTGGAGCATCGTGTGAGATGAAGGAGGGCGATTGTCGAGGCTTGTGCTGCTTTGATTTGGTTTCCTTTCCTGTTTATGTACCGACGTCGTTTCTTGAGAAATCTTCACTACTGCTACTTCAACTACTGCGGCTGTTGCTGCAGCCTTCGGTGTCCTTCCTCTTATTCTTTGCTTTCTTCTTCCCCTTGGTACGCCAGTGAGGTTCATTAAACTTGTCATCATCGTGCGTTGTGGTGGTGTGATAGCTCCCACCCTGGCTGCTGGTCATACATATCATCATTCGACCCTACTCAAGTGAGCTCTCCCTCTCCCTCTCGCAATCTATCCATCTCTTTATCTTTTGTTTTGATTCGTCCCACCCACCCACACCCTCCTTTCAGAAAAATGACGCCGTCTGTATACCCTCCCTCCCTCCCTCCCTCCCTCCCTTCTTCTCTCTCTCACACCGCCGTCGTCGAGGCCGCCACCCCTCGACCCCTTCCTACCCCCCTCCTCCTCCTCCTCCCCCTCCCCTTCCTCCTCCTACTCCTCCTCCTCCTCCTCCTCCTCCCCCTCCTCCAGGGTGCGCCAGGGGACATCCAGACAGAGAGACGTGCGTCAAAAAACGCCCCGACCTATGGCCCAAGCCAGTGCACCCGACCATCGGACAGACTTTTCCTCCTTTCATGGGCTTCCCTGTCTCATCGTCCACTGTCGTCCCTCCCCCCCTCCCTTACCTCCCTTCCCTCTCTTCTTCATCTTCAGAGTCGTCGTTGGGCTCTTTGTCTTTCCCTTCTTTCTCGCCCTCCCATCCTTTGCCTGCTGCTGCCTTGAGACCCCGGCCTTCTTCTTTACTCCTCCTCCTCCTCCCCCTCCTCCTCCTCCTCCTCCTCTTCCTCCTTGTTCTTCTTCTTGGTCTTCCTCTTTACATTCCTCTTCCCTCCCTTCTTCTTCCTCCTCCCTTGCCAATCTCCTCTCCCTCCTCCTCCTCTTCCCCCTCCTCTTCCTCCTCCTCCTCCTCCTCCTCCTCTCCTCCTCCGTCTCCTCCCCCTCTCCCTCCCCACCCCCTTCCTCCCTCTCCTCCTCCTTCACTCCCTCCCCCCCTCCCTCTCCCACTTCCACCATCCTCGCCTTGTGATTCTTCACTAAACGGGCATACCGTTGATTCATCTGACTGCTATTCCGCACCAGCCCCGTACTCACCCGGATGGCAGTCCAATTCCCCGCACCATGCCTCCTCACCCCCTCAATCAACGACAGATCCTCCTCTTGGGACCACATATTAACAGGCTTCCCGCTCCGGCCTTTGCGGCCCAGGATACCACGGGGAGGGGGAGGGAGGGAGGGAGGGAGGGAGGAGGAAGAGGTGGTTGTCCCGGAGGAGGAGGAGGAGGAGGTGGAGGAGGAGGAGGAGGAGAGGGGGCGGGGTGGGTGGGCGGCAGCGACGGCTTTTAGGAGAGCGAGGTGATTGTCGTGCTGCCGTTTCGGCGGTCGACCCCTCCGCTTTTTCGTCGCTGCTGTTGCTGCTTGCTGCTGCTCCTTCGCGCCTTTTTTTACATTCTTCACCTTCTTGCCACCGCCGGCGCCGCTCCCTCCACCTCTTCCTCCCCCTCCTCCTCGGCCTCCCCTTTGTCCGCCTCGTCCTCCTCGTCGTCCACCATCACGGCGCGGATCATCCTCCCCCTCCTCCTCCTCCTCATCCTCATCCTCTTCTTCCTCTTCCTCTTCCTCTGAATTCGAATCTGAGTCCCCGTCCTCGTCCTCGTCCTCACTACCCTCGCTTCTTCCGTCCTCCTCCTCCTCGTCCTCTTCCTCTTCTTCTTCCTCCTCCTCCTCTTCCTCAACCTCCACCCCATCCGGTTGATCGACCCTTCTCTTCCTTTCCTTCTCCTCCCTCATCTCTCCCCTCCTCCCTACCTCCTTCGCAAGCTGCTCCTCCAACCCCCATTCATCCTCCCTACCGGCCAGCGGCACACATGCCTTTTTCAAGGGCGGGAAGGAGGGATCGCAGTACGTGTGTGATAGAGGAGGGGGAGGAGGAGGGGCAGGAGGAGGGAAGGGGGAGCCGGACCGACTAGCGCGTCCCGAGGGGGGGGGGGAGGAAGGGAGGGATGGAGGGAGGGAGGAGGAGGCGGCAGCTTCGATGGCGGTGAGGATCCACTCCCTCTTCAGCTTCTCTCGGCGCCGAGAAACATCAGCCAAGATGCGAGCCTTGTCTAATTCGTACCTGGAAGGGAAAAAGGAAAGAAGAGAGGGAGGGAGGGAGGGAGGGACTTGAGATCAGCGATAAAAAGCAAACGAAACAAAAAGACTCTCAACTCCTTCCTTCCCTGCACCGTTCCCCCCCCTCCCTCTCTCCCTCCCTCCCACTCACCTAATATTCAACAAGGTCTCATACGCCTTTTTGTTCTGTATGTGCACCTCCTCCTGAGGGAGGGAGGGAGGGACCGAGGCCTGCTCCTGACTAACCCAATTCGGCATCAGCTTGAAGCTATGGTAGCAACGCAGCAACGGCCCGCTCTCCTCCCGTCGGCGACGCCAGTAGGCGAGTAACGCAACCGCCAAGGCCGTGGCGTCCACTTCCCTTCTTCCTCCTCCTCCCCCTCTTCCTCCTCCTCCCGCTTTCTTCTTGCCCCCCCCTGCAATACCGTTGCTGCTGCCGTGGGAGTGACTGCTGTTGCTGCTGCCCTTGCGGGCGAGGATCGGAACAAGGAGGGAGCGGAGGATGTGGAGGTAACGGCGTTCGGTCGCTTCTGTGTCCAGCACACTCGGGGTCGAGGAGGAGGAGGAAGAGGTGGTGGTGCTCCGCTGGCTCCGGGCGCTCGTGCTTGCATCCTCCTCTCCTTCCTCCTCCCCTTCCTCCTCACCTTCTTCCTCCCCTTCCTCTTCTTCTTCTTCTTCTTCCTCCTCTTCCTCTCCGTCTTCCTCTTCCTCCTCCTCTTCCTCCTCGGCACCGCCGCTGTTTTCGCTGCCATTCTCTTCTTCCTCCCCCTCTTCCTCCCCCTCTTCCTCCTCCTCCTCTTCCTCTTCCTCCTCCTCCTCCTCATCCGACGGCTCCTCTTTCATCAGCCGACCATCCTTCCCCCTTCTCCTTCCCCTCGTCCCTCTCCCCCTCCTTCCCCTCCCTCCTCCCCCTCCTCGCCGTCCTCTCCTCCCATTCTGCTGCACTGGCTCCTCCTCCTCCTCCTCCTCCTCCTCCTCCTCCTCCTCCTCCTCCTCCTCCTCCTCCTCCTCCTCCAGCTCTGCATAGTCCACTTCCATAACCTCCCCCTTCACCAAACCGCCGACCTTCTCCAACAGCAACCTACCCCTCCCCACCCTCATCTCATGCTGCCCCTCTACCCGCTCCTCCATCCTGTACACGTCCACCTTATCCTTCCCACTGCAAAACCTCTCCCTCTCTAGCTCCTCCACCACCATCTCCAGGTCTTGGATCTGCAGCTCTACTCCTTCGAATCTCTCTCTTAACTCGTCCAGTGCCACGTAATCCTCCTCCTCGGCATCATACTTCTTTCCCTCCCGCTCCGGGCCCGCCACCCGCTTGATCAGATCCTTCGGTCTCCGAAACACCCCCCCTCCTCCTCCTCCTCCTCCTCCCGCAGCCAATGGATGGTGCAGCTCCCTCTTTCCCCCCCCTCCCTCCCTCCCCACCTCTGCAAAATACGGCGTCGTTACTTCGGCAGCCCGCATGGCCGCCACTGCCTCCTTCTCCTCTTCCGTGATGGTAAGATCAGTCAACACCATCCCAGGCCCCGGCAAGAAGGCAGTCTCTCCAGGCGCTGACTCCAGAAAAGCCACAAAACCTTCCACATTCCTCACTGTCTCCGGGGAATCCACCTGTGGCAAGCCCGGCATGGTCAAGAGCTCTTGAATTATCTCTTTCTCATCCCCCCGCCCCGCTATTATCACAGGCATGGCCCTCTCCACATCTAACGGCCGTGTCCTTCGTTGCCGCTTGTTGGCCATGTCGTAGTCGGCGAGGGTCACCACCCCACTCTTACGTTGCTGCTGGTCACGTTTTCCTAGAAAAGCGGAGGGGGCAGACGAGGGAGGCGCGGCTCTTCCGCTGCCGGAGGAGGAGGGGGAGGAGGCAGTGGTCCTGTTCCCACGCCTCCTCTTTTCCTTTCCCTTCTTTTTTGGGTTCTCTCCGCGTTGCAGCTGCTGCTCTTTCTTAGGTCTACGGCCCCGTGGTGATACTGTGGCAGCCACGGCGGCCGCCGCGGCAGTTGCGGCTGCCCGGGGCGTGAGGCTGCCGCGTGCGCCCCGCTGGCCATTTACTCCTCCAACCCCTCCACCACTACCGCCCATGGTCGCCTCTACTGTGGGAGTGGGGCTCCACAGGTTTCGGAGCCCTTTAAGCATGGACGTGACGACCGGTCAACTCTCAATCCCTGAGGCGGAGGAGGGAGGGAGTGAGGGAGTGTGACTGCAAGAGTAGGGGGGCAGGGAGGCGGGAAAAGGGCGGCGCGCCGCTGGGCTGGCCTTATGCCCGGGATATTTGTGGAAACCTGTGCAGGGAAGAGAAAGCGAGTGAGCAGAGGTAAGTAAGTTGAAGACAAGCTTGCAAACTCAAAACCAGTGTATGGCGGGGCCCACCGAGTGGCACATGCAGTAAGTAACTCAAAATAATTGCAAGAAGCTATTTGGTAATATGATGATCGCGTTCGCGCCAATTGTGAGGTGAAGTGGTGGGGGGCGCTTGCAGCCACAGGGCCTTGAGAGAGGGCATCGGCGTCCTGCTGCATCTACCCTCATCTTTATGTGTAGCTTTAAGCCGCAGTACAAGAGAAGGAGGGTCGTGAGGAGCCGAGGCAGTGGGTGGTGCAGGGCACGCATAGGGCACAGCGTGATGATGCATGTTTCAGAATGGAAGCCCTACTGCATGAGATGCCCCAGCCGGACACCATCTCATCGCACTCGATCATTGCAGGGAGAATGACCGGAGAGGGCCTCACGTCGCCAGCCATGACTCTTCAGCCTCGCCCACTCACACCGAGGAGCATGCTCTTCGAAAGTCTTTCCGTACTTGGAGTGGCCTGTGTCCATTGGAAGAGGCTGACCAGTGTCCACACGTACACTTTATCTCGCTTCTTACACATCCATCGGTTCTATCACGTTCCAGTCCCGACCGCATATATTCAGAGGGACAAGGCCACGGCGCTGCGTAGTATTCCATATTGTTCTATTTCGATGACCCCCCGAGGCCTTTTCGCACTAGAAATACTGAGGAATGAAAGCGCCAACAGCAGCAATAACACCATCACCACAACTATCATCACGCCACTCCAACGCTATGAGAGCGGGCGGCTCACCAAGCCATGGCTCGTCTACCTTACGAAGAGAATCTCAACCTCCCCCCGTGAGAAAGCGTGACAAAAAATGTATGCGCACAAGCACTCTGGGCCCACCTCTCCCTTTCCATCCAACACTAGTACAGGCAGGGCCAAACCCACACCTCTCTTCTCCACAGCGAAATCATGACGAACATCGCGCCTGTAAAGTGGGCACAGCGGTCAGACTCCATCTACGTCACCATTTGCCTGCCTGACGTGACGGACGAGAAGATTGACCTGGGCGAGAACTCCATGGACTTTAAGTAAGTGATCGAGGCACGAAGCGAAATAGAGAAATCGGGAGGGGGAGAGAGAGGAAGAGGAAATGGAGGGGAGGGTCAAAAAATATTTGTTCTCTCGGTACGGTTTGTTTCTGCGCCGGCATCGTGGGCTGCGATACCGGCCGGCCACGGCGACGACGAGTCTTGATTTACACGGCTTCCATCCACCCTCCTTCTCCTGTCTTTAGGGGCAAGAGCAACGGCAAAGACTACGAATGCCACCTGGAGTTCTTGCGCAGCGTCAAGAAAGAAGGCTCGGTCTGGAAGGTTTTGCCCCGAAGCATTCAAATCCTACTGAAGAAGGAGGAGAACGACACCGGTTTTTGGGAGCGGCTGCTCAAGGACAAAAAGCTCGAGAAAACCAACGTCAAGGTGCTTTGTTGTTTGCTGGGCGCTCCCTTTTTCCCTTCCTCCCTTCCTCCCTCCTTCCACATAGCTTTGAAAGTTTTGTCTTGTGGGATACCTCTATTCCCTCATTCTCCTCCCTCCCTCCCTCCCTCCTTCTTTCTTGTCCTTGATAATGACCCATCAGATACATCAATTACTCCGTTTCTTTCCTCCCTCCCTGCCTCCCTGCCTCCCTCCCTCCCTCCCCATCAACAGATTGACTGGGACCGTTATGTGGACGAAGACGAGGAGGGAGATAACCCGCTCGACATGAGCAACCTGGAAGGCGGCATGGTACGAACCCTCCCTCCTTCCCTCCCTCCTTCCTTTCCTCCCTCCCTTTGTCTCCGTGCCTCCGTCTTGGCGATCCTGCATGCGAACTTTTGCCCCCCTCACCTCCTCCCTTCCCTCCTTCCCTCCTTCCCTCCTTCCCTCCTTCCCTCCTTCCCTCCTTTCCCCTCACAGGACTTCAGCCAGTTGGGAGGCATGGGAGGCATGGGAGGCATGGGAGGCATGGGAGGCATGGGAGGCATGGGCGACATGGCGGGGTTACAGCAGATGATGGGGGGAATGGGCGGAGGGTTGGGAGGGATGGGAGGAGGGGGGGAGGAGGAGTATGGAGAGAAGGAGGATAGCGATGATGATGGTGAGTCATGAGGGGAGTTCAGAGGGAGGATAGTGCGTTAGGGAGGAATGGGGAGGGATGAGCGCAAAACGCACTCGCACAAGCACATTAGGACATTGTTATTCAGCCGTATTAACACGCATGTATTAATATGAAAATAATCATATTAACACACAATATTACAGAGCTGCCGGACTTGGAGAACGACGAGGGGGAGGTGGAAGCAACGAACAAGGGAGGGAACGAGTAGGCGGAGGGTGAGGAACAGCAGGAGGAGGAGTACGAGCCATCGGCTCTCACGCATGGCGACGGTTGTGCTTGACGTGGTAGAATAGGGTAAATGCAGCGGGAGGAGGAAGTTAAATGCGAGGGAGGGTCGACGGACAGGCATTGAGGCCTTTCTTCACCTTTCGTCTGCATAAGCATATGACTTAGCTTTTACGCCGAGGCAGGTAATAGGGAAAAAGAAGAAGTGGGGGGAGTCTGGATTCTGGTGATCTTGAGTCTATTTGCACTCTCTTGGAAGGACACCAAAAAAGCCTCCGTACCCCCTCATCATAAAGTGGGCGGGAGAGAAGGGCGTTGACGTGAAAGAGAAGGAATCTAATGTAACCGATCGATCGCCTGGATCGAGGGAGGCTGCCTCGAAAGCTGTTGCTTGCTGTCGTCTTGACGCTATTGCGATGTTCGTAGGCGCGCAGGTATTGGACCGGCGGAGGGAGGATATGAGGGTATTTGTGGTTTTCTTTGCAATTTGCTACTACTTTCCAATGACTCGCGGTACCATCGTCGTCATCCCATCTTCCACAGCAGGCTGTTGCCCTAACGCCCGACATGCGTGCGGTCGGTGCCGTGTGTTGTGTCTGCTTCCTAAGGCCTCTTTTTTAAAGCTTCTTCGCGCCAGGTACCACTTTACCCTCTGCGCTCACTTGTCTTTTCTTCATGCGGACGTTGGCCTTTGCTTTTATCTCCTCATCTTTTGGGGAAATGATGCAAGCAAGCACACAAAGGCCCATCGTGAAGGGGGGGTAGGAGGTTGATATGCAAGCTCGGGACTTAACCTTTCCCAACCATCCACAGTCTCCTTGCCCCAGACATGTCGATGGTTCTACACCCAGCTAACAGAATATGAGCAAACAACACGACCTTTCGACACACTTGAAGATCAACGATGATCTGCGTCGAGCTCCCGAAAAAAACAAACTCAACTTTGACGAATATGGCAAATTAGCGATGACGACCTTGTCCTTCCTCGAGCCTCACCACTTCGAAAACCTCACATCCAACGCACACACACGACCAACACAGGCGTCGTCAATATTACCATGCAGCATGTCACCCGCAGCAGGAGGGGTGGCGGCGGTAGTGACGTCGTCGTCATGGAAGGAGGAGGAGGAGGAGGAGGAGGAGGAGGAGGAGGAGGAGGAGGAGGAGGAGGAGGAGGGAAGAGATCACCTCAGCAGCAGTGTAAGAAGGGGGTGCCCGCAGCAGATGAGGACAAGGAGAATGAGGAAGACGACGAAGGGATGGACGAGGTGGTATACGCGGAGCGCTCCGTCCAAGTAAATTTTCAAAGCCGGTGCACCCGTCACTCAGGAGGAAGAGGTGGAGGGAGGGAGGGAGCCGCTGAGGAGGATGAGGAGGAAGAGGATAAAGAAGCGGAGAAGCAGGTCCAACAGTCAATGGCGGCTGCTTCAGGCATAGGCAGGACGAGGAGGGGAGGTGCGGGTCAAAAGGCGCCAACAGCAGTCGTACAGCAGCAGCAGCAGCAGCAGCAGCAGTGGCGGGAGGAGGTGCTAGAGACAACGACAACTTCCTCCTCGTCGATAAGGATGACCATGGGGGGAGTCAAGAGCCAGGCGATTGGGAGGGGATTTAGAAGAAAGCGATCCTTGGGGGTGGAGGTGTTGGTGGAGGAAGGAGAGGGCGAGGAGGAGGAGGAGGAGGAGGAGGAGGAGGAGGAGAAAGATTTGAAGGAAGACGAGGGAGGGAGGGAGGGAGAAGTCGTCACGGTGGAGGAGGAGGTGGAGGAGGATGAGAAGGAGTACGAGCCGGATGTAAAGAAGAAGAAGAAGCAGCAGCAGTCGCGTGAGGAGAGGAGGCAGGAAAAGGGAAAGCGGACCTCGTTGGGAAGTGGTGTGGCTTTTCCCCGAGCGGCTGCATGCGGTGCTTTATTCGGAAAAGGACGAAGGAGGGAGGGGGGGACGGAGGAGGAGAAGAAAGTGGAGGAGGAGGAGGAGGAAGGGGAGGGGGGGGAGGCAGAGGAGAAAGAGGAGAAAAAGAAAAGCGATGAGGACGAGGACGAGGAGGAAGGGCCGAAACGTGGAGGAATGAGTAGGCTTGTGCACCGTCGGATGGAGAGGGAGCGAGGGAGCGAGGGAGCGAGGGAGCATCCGACGACCACGAAAAAGATGACGTCAGGGGCTGTGACGGTCACAGGTAAGAAGCAGGCTCGGTCGATGGGGGAGGGAGGGAGGGAGGGAGGGAAGGACAAGAAGGTGGGGAAAGGGACGAGTGCGGTTGCCATGTTGAAACGACAGCGAGTGGCTCCTCCTGCCCATGCTCCTGCTGCTGCTCCTTCCTCGTCCTCGTCTTCCTTTCTTCCCTCCGTGGCGGTTCCCTTTCAGATGGATCGGCCCATGCATTGGGGCGGGGGCACGGGAGGGAGGACGGGAGCGAGGACGGGAGGGAAAGGGGGTGGAGGCATCGGTATTGTTGTTGTGGATGCTCCTGCGGGTGCTGTGGGAGGGGAGGGGGGGAGAAAGGGGGAAGGGGGAAGAGGGAGGAAGCGGATGAGGGTCTCGACGGGGTCTGCTGCCGTGGAGGTCGAGGAGGAGGGAGGGAGGGAGGGAGGGAGGGAGGGAGGGTTGAGGACGCAAGGGGCTATGATCCGTCGGCAGACCCTGCCAGGGTCCAAGAGGAAGGTGGTGATGAGGGGATGGAGGGAGGGAGGAAGGGAAGGAGGAGGGGGGCAGGCGGCAGTAGGAGACAGCATTAGTTTTTCACTGCCCTGGATGAAGGGGCCTGGGAGGGGGGAAGAGATGGAGGGAGGGAGGAGGGGTTGGGCGATGAAGGAGGAGGAGGTGGAGGAGGAAGAGAAGGAGTGCTCATTCGATGTGGAAGAGAGCTTAGGGTGGAGGGAGGGAGGGAGGGAGAGGGGCGAGGGGCTGCTTTCGAGCCCTTCCTCCTTCCCTTCCTCCTCCTCTTTTTTTCGCGGAACGCCGGGGCAGCACGGAGGAGGGTACCGTCGTACAGGCTACCATCACACTCCCCTTGGGTCGGGTGGAGGAGAGAGGGAAGGAGGGAGGGATGGAGGACGACGGAGGTCCGTGAAGGACGGCCCATTGGGGAGTTTGTTGAGGAAGACACGGCATGGCGTGGAAGGGGGGAGGGCGAGGTTGAGGAGCAAGGCATTCCCCCTTAGCAGGTTTATGGAGGGAAGGAAGAGAGGGGTGGTTGATCTGGGTGATCCGAGGGGCAGGTTTGCGTGCTTTGTGGATGTGGTGTTTGGGGCGCAGGGAGGGAAGTGGGGGGAGGGGTTGGTCAGGGGGCTTGAGGCGTATGAAGGGAGGGTGGTGGAGGTGGGAAGGGTGCAAGGAGGGGGGGAAGAGGGGGAGGGAGGGGCGCAGCGGGTAATGGAGGAGGAAGGGGGGGGAGGGAGGGAGGGAGGGAGGGCTGGGCCTGCCTGAGGGCGTTGAGGTGGTGGTCTTTTTTAGGAAGGATGGAGGGGCACCACCGTTGCCTCTCCGCCTACCGTCGTCGTCCTCCTTCGCTTCCTCCCTGTCATCAGAGCAGCTGGGGAGGGAGGGAGGGAGGGAGGGAGGAGAGGAGGGAAGGAGAGAGGGAGGAAGGGAGGGAGGGAGGGAGGGGATGCGGCTTCGGATATATGACCCCTGGTTGGTCAGGAAGGCCTCGGGGCTGGTGAAACGATTGCTGCGGGGGAAGGCAGAGGGGGAAGAGGGAGGGAGGGATGAAGAGGAGGAGGAGGAGAGGGAGGAGGCCAGGGAGGAAGCAGGGAAGGAAGGGGAGGGAGGGGGGGCGCGGGGGCGGTATCCGGATTACGTATTGCTGTGTACGGAGTTGCACGAGCGATGTCTGTTGGAGGAGGGGGGGGAGTGAGCGAGGGATGGAGGAAGGGGGGGGGGAGGGAGACAGAGGGGGGGGGGGGGTAATGGACGTATTGGTTTTATGTGGTTTTGAGAGGTCAATCGATCGAAAGGAAGGGGAGGAGGAGGAGGAGGGTTCAGAAAAGTCGGATGCACTGGGAATGTAAATAAAAATGAACTATCTGTGTGCTATAGAGGAAACAACAGCTGCAGCAGCAGCAGTAGCAGCGGCGGCGGCGGCAGCAATGGAATGCCAGTACAATACAAAAATGACCAAAGAATCAAACACGGGGCTGACGGCTGGAAAGACAGCGAAGAGAAAGCAGGGACAAGAGAAGCAAAAAGAGGCTCCTTTTGGCAGGTCCTTCGTCGCCTGCAGAGGGTGATTCTCGCAGTGGTCGTGGTGCTCGTATTGTTCCTCTTTCTGAACTTAACCGCAACATATTACAGCAGCCTTATTATCGGTGTGCGTTGTGTGTGTCTAACCGAATGCCATGTACATTCACCTTATCCTTTATTTACGTCCGCTTCATATCATTCATGCATTAATCCACTGCTCCCGCCGTGGCCTTCTCCCCAGAGATTTATAAATTACTCATCATCTAACCTACATCCCCCCATCCCCTCCTTCCTCCCTTTCCTCCCTTCCTCCTTCCCTCCCTCCCTCCCTCGTAAGGTCGCACAAGCATGGCCCACCCTCGTTTCATGCCTCCCTTCGCCTCGCCATTCCCTTCACCATCCCTCCATCATCCCTACCCTATTACTCCATCACCAAACTCGCCCTTTTCTCCTCGTACCGGTGTCGTCTCCCCCCCTCCTCCCTCTGTCCCTCCAGCTTCCCTACAACCTCTTCCAGAGGCGTGACGCCCTTCCCACGATCATGCAGCTTGATGTCAGTCATGTGCCACACTGAAGAGCCCTCGACGAGGGTGCTGATTGACAAGACCTTCTCGATGCCGCGGCAGTCAATCCAAAGCTATTTGTTGTGGAGGGATATCCCCCGGGGGGAGAGAAAATAGGATAGGAGACAGACGATGTGAGTGACTCTTGTGACTTCCTCCCGCCCGCCCGCCCGCCCGCCCTCCCTCCCTCCTTTGCTTCCCTCAGCTTACCTGCAGTCCACCGCTCCAGAACTGGTAATGGTGTCGTTGCAGCAATACACAAGGTGTGTGCAGGTATGTGTGTCGCATAGAATGGCGTGAGAAACACCATCACTCATATTAATCCCATCCGTTTACGATGGCCTTTTCCACCATCCCTACCCTCCCTCCCTCCGTCGCTTAAGACTTACCTCCACCCAATCGGCTGTCTTTTCACGGATTCCGAAAAATCTTGAATTACACCGCTCTTCCAGGTGGTAGACCTGCTCCCTCGTCGCCATCCACATGCCCTGATGCCTGTTAGGTAGATATAAAAATCATGACCCTCTACAAATGAACTGAAAAGTACCCAACGCCCCCCCCCCCACACACATATCCACCCTCCCATCGATCCTCACCTGTTTCCCCCCACCAGCCCCCACCAGCCCGCATTCCCACCCAGAAAAATCCCTTCGTAATCAGCTGCGTCCGTCTCCCATATCGCCCACTGCTGGTCCGCCAACGGGTCATGCTCAATCCTCACAAACCCAGGGAAAAATCTGTTGAGGTACGGCTTTTCCGCCTTTGCCAGCCTCCCTGAATCCTGCAAGAACGCATCCAGCATGACGGGACGCAAGTGCATATCGTCCTCGATGGATATGAAGAAGTCGAAGTCGTCTTTGGCCTCCGCCAGGGCCAGGCGGTGCTTGCTCGAGAGGTATCCGTCTACATTAGGGGGGTAATCGTCCCAATACCTCACCTCCAGGGACGTTCCGATTCGCTCACACTGGAGCGCCTTCTTGATCCGCTCGTCCTCCTCGGAAACCTTCCACGCGGCCAGAAACCAGAGGGTGACGTCAAAACCCCTCTCGCACCATGATGCTAGGGAGGCCAACGTCACTTCAATAGTTTCCATCTTGTCCCCGTGGCCCCACAGGTGTCTTACTCGTTGCCCCCGATCCGAGGAGGAGAGGAAGACTAAGATCTTCTCCACCTCCACCTCATCCCGAGGCCGGTGCAAGGGTGGCTGAGCGACGATGGGCTTGCGAATCACACCTTTTGAAGGCGGGAAAGGCACCACTACGCCTGACTCCGTATCGATGCTTGGCGTCAAGAGGAGGTCCTCGGGGGTAGGCCAGGCAAGAGCCCGAGCTTTCTCTTCGGCAAACTGTCGCCGCATGCGGTCTCTCTTGATCTCATCGTTCTCGTTCGGGTGTTCGACCGGCTTGGGCTGCGGCTTTAATTGAATCGGATCACCATCACCATCAATATCATTACCATCCTCTTCTTCCTTCTTCTCTTCTTCCTTCTTCTCTTCGTCCCACTTCTCCTCCTCTTCGTCCTCCCTCCTCTTCTTCTCTTCATCCTCATTTTCCTTCTTTTCTCTTTCTTTCACATGCTCGTCCAGTGTACTGGACTTTTCCTCTTCAGCCTTTCCAATCACTGGGTCAGGTGTGTCTACACCAGGAGCGTCTTGCATTTCAGTGGAAGCTGCCATAGCTATCTTCTTCGTTTTCTCCATGGTTTTCTTCTCTTCTTCCACTTTCTGTCCCCCCGTATCTATCTCATTTTCAACGTCAATTTTGTTCCCTGCATTGTCGCCGCTATTTTGATCACTTTTTCCCGCTTTCAGAAAGCTGGTCAAAGAGAATGCTTTTATCTTCTCTATCGTCTCGACAGAAGGCCCCACCGCCGACAGTTCCATGCCCCAATCCATCGGCCCATGCGCTGAGTAGTGACGCAAGGCGAAGTTAGCCAAGGCTATACTGATGACGATGCCAAACGCCAGCTTTGCCGCATGCTGCAGTATGACCCCCCGCCGTCTCTCTCTCCCATGAATCTTAGGGATGTATTGGGCTGTAACATACTGTCTGCCTTCGGGTAGCCTTCGTCGACCGCCCCCGACGTTGCCGCACACGGGGTCGTGAGGTGAATTCAGCGGTTCCATAAGGGCACTGAATTTTTGTTGGGGAGCGGGGGACCATGTGAGTGTATCATAAAAGGAGAATTTGAGTGACCCCGAATGCGAGGAGAGAGGTGGTAGTGGAAGCGGCAGACACGCGGTGAGCCGTGGTGAACTGGCAAGTCTGTTAGTCTGACATCAGAAGCTTATGGGAAGTCCATACTGATAAGGCATGGGGCTGCGGACTTTGATCACTGCGAGAGCAACACCATCTACTACGTCTGGCCGCCAGCCCCTGATCAAACATGAAACGGACATTCAAAGAGAACCGTTATGAGCGGCGCTCTTTGAGCGCACTGGGGGACTTTGTCCTTTCTAGAGCAGGAATCAACGATCAAAATCACCCTGTTGTCAAATTGGTATGTATATACACAGTACTATGAATTGTACCAGAAACTTAGTAAAGAGAAGACAGTAAACACCAGCCAAATGCTCGGCTAAGACCGCTTTTCGCGCCCTCAATGGTTCCTCATCCTACATTTCTCCTCTTTAGACCCGTATCATGCACGGTACACACCTCTATTATGCTAAAATCTTTCGCAAAAATATTCAAGATGCTTCAAGGATCACGTCCATACGATGAGGACCGTACATCGTCCCTTACATGTCACTTTTCGAGCGATCGACCGAGCGGTCTGGCAAACAATGAAAAGGCCGTGCATCGCTTCGCCGTGGCGTTTTGGCTGCTAAACCACAATACGACCTCGCAAATAAATCAAAATCAACACGAATAACACGGGAAACGTCAGAGACCCGCTCGATTTCTTATTCGGTTGATATTACATTGTTCTGGCTCGGCAGGATATTGGCATAGACTTACGCGGACCCCCAGCAAGCTCTAGCGTCTTTGTTCTGCAGACTTCTCAATCTTTCAGTCGCTCCTGTCGTTCGTCTCCCCTCCCTTGCCTAAATGCCGTGTGTGCATCGCGCATCCAGCCAAATTTGTCCTGTCTGCCTGACACTGTATTGATCAACTACCACTCACGTCTCTATTTAGTTACATCTCATTTAACTCCGGCCTGCACGGCCTGATCACTGTTTGCCAGACCGCTCAGTCGATCGCTCAAAAAGTGACGTATGAGGGACGATGTAAAGTAAAACCGATATTCGACTATCCATCAACCCTTTCCTTCCGCCCTGCAATCTTCCTCGCCTTGTCGTCCTCAAGGTACGCGATCACTTCTCGCACTGGTGTGACACCTTTCCCTCTCGAGTGCAATTTAGAGTCGGTCATATGCCACACAGTGAGGGATTCAAAACCCCCATTGGCGTCATCAAGAGGTAGGACTTTACGGAGGCCCTCGCAGTAGGCAGGGCTGTCGTATAGCTGTAGAGAGAACGCAAGAAATAAGGGAGGGAGAACGGCGAGTGAGTGCTCTTGCTGGCTAAAGGGGGAAATGAGGAAGGAAGGAAATGAGTAAAAGTGCGGAGGTGGCTTGGTACTTACCTGGAGGGCGCCGCTCCAAAACTGGAAGGACAAGGGCGATAGTAATAAGGCATGTGTTGTGGGAATAGGGGAAAGGATGTTAAGGGTACAGGTGTGTGGCACAGTGCGTCCAGCTCGTCAATCCCCTCCCTTCCGCCTCCCCTCCCTCCTCGGCGCACCTCCACCCAATCCGCCTTGTCCGGGTTTCGGAGGTGAATAAATCCATCCTTGCACCTCATGTCCAGATTCATCACCTGCTCCCTCGTGGCCATCCACATGCCTTGATGTGGATTTCCTGAGACCTTTCCCCACCACCCTGCTCCCTTCAGCTCAATGGCTGTGTAGTCCTTGGCATCCGTCTCCCATATCGCCCACTCTCCCTCATGGACTTGGTTATTCTTGTCGTGTTCCTTACGGGAGAAGCCTGCAAGATAATGCTCGAGGGCGAAGGGGTCGGTGGTGAGCGCGAGCTGACTACTGGCGTGGAGGTAGGAGTCGAAGTGATAGGGCGTGACGTACATGTCGTCCTCGATGGAGATGAAGAAATCGTACTCGTCTGGTCGAGGGAGGGAGGAAGGGGGAAAAGGAGTGAAGGAGGGAGAGGGGGGTTAATTTGGTCAGCAATTATTAAAACTTCTCATCCGGACGTTTCTTAGTGAATCAACCTGCCACCCCGTCTTTCCCCTTTTGTCCTCCTCTTCCCTCCTCTCCTTCCCTTCCTCCCTACCAAACACCTCGGCCATGGCCAGCCTGTGCCTCGAAGACAGCAAGGCCCCAATATTACTAGGGTAGTGATCCCAATACCTGGTCTCCACCGGCTTCCCCACTCTCTCACAGAAGAGGGCCTGGTCAACCCTCTTCTTCTCAAGCGAGATCTCCCAGGCAGCAATAAACCAGACCGTCAGATCAAAGCCCCGCTCACACAACCCCTTCGCGCTGCCCAGCGTCTGAAGGATCGTATCGAGCTTGTCTCCCTGCCACATATCTGCTATCCGTTGCCCTCTATCGGTGCTTGAGATGGTCAACAATATTTTTTGGATGTGGGTCTCCGAGGCGGGCCGGTGCAGGGGCGGTCGACTGCTGCTGCTGCTGCTGCTTCTGCTGCTGAAGTGGATGCGGACGGATTTGTCCCCCGCCGGTTGAACGCGGGGGATGGCCGGATTCCGCTTCTCCTCGATGACATATCTTAATTGTGTTACTGGGCCCATTCCTTCTCCTGTCTTGGCGCCTGCCTCTTGCTCTTCGTTTCCGTCCTCATTTCTTTCACCCTTGTTCTCCTTCCCTTCTACCAGCACCTCCTCTTCGTCCTCTCCCTTCTCCTCCTGAGGTCGCCCCGCCGCCTCTTCTTGCCTGTGCGGGACTTTCTCATTTATGGGTATTAGGGCTGCATCCGTGTCCCTGTGATGGCTTATGTCTGACTGTGGTCGGGGGGGCGACAAAGGCGGGACTCCTCCTTCTGTCTCTGCCGCTGATGCTGCAGCTGCTGCTCCCTCTGCTCTCCCTTCTCCTTCCTTACCTTCCCCTTCCCGCATGCCACTTACACTTATCGCGTCAATGTTTTTGCCTACCACCTCTTTCTCCTTCTGCCCCTTCTTCCTTTCCTCGTCCATCGCATATCCTCCTCCCACAATGCTGCCCAAGCGCTGAAAGTAATATCGCAACGTCAACTCTTCCGGCCAGAGCAACCACGACGATGCCCGCTTTGCCTCTCCCATCGGCTTATTTTCCTGATTGACTAAGTCCCTGTCTCTCACGTCTCCGCGGAAGGCCACGACATTAAGCGTAATGGATACCAAGACCAGGGCCCCCACAACGAACCAACCCAGGCGCTTGCGTCGCTGGCTTGGGCCCCTGCCTGCTGGCGTGTACACTCTACTGCCGTCGCTGTCCCTTTCGGTTGCATCTGTCATGTATTGCCCGAGGGCGAGGTGACGCTTGCTAGGCACATTCCCCTGGACGGGCTTGGCGATGCTGCCTTTGCCCAGCATGCTTGCGTGCCTGGATGACAGGGGATGGGCGAAGGCCGGGTGCAGGCCAGGTCCTCGGGGATAGGAGTGCGTGTGTTCCTCCCTCCTCTTTTGTCGTGCAGTAAGTGGAGGAAAAGATGAGTACTGAATACGAGCGTTATTGCTTGGCTGTCTGTCGATATTTTGGCCTTAGCCAACGAAAAGGTATGGGCCATTGCGTTATGAAATGCACAGGCGCACAGGAATAAATACATGTCGGGTGTAGCGCTTAAAGGTGAACAGGTTGGTAGAGACCTAGTTATTAGCCTTTCGAAGGAAAAAAAGTTACGAGGGACGAGTGCCTTGATCACGTAGATGGACGCATTTAGAGGTTAGTAAGGAGCGCAGGGAGGAAAAACCGGCGAAACCGATCAACTTGTGTTGAATATAATCAAACTTTGAAAATTGTTTGATGTGATGAATGGAATACCTCAACGTAGGCCTGGTGGTGACCCCGACAGTTCGCGCGACACATTCCAGGACTCACGCATTTCTCAGGGTCATCTTCTTGAGCTGTCTGTCTTTCTTTCTCGTAGTCTACCGGCTTTGAATAAAATTCGCCTTGATTGCCTAAAACCATCAAGCGCTCGTCATCATCATCATCCCCTCAGCCACCTCAACATGCCACCTCACACGCGCTCACAAACACATGCAGATAAGGCACGGACTACCCACTTTATCATGCCATTAAAACGATCGCTCCTATTTCCCCTGTTGGCAGCGGCCCTTGCCATTGCGTTCCAAGTCCACGCCATTGCACCCGGGCCAAAGGCCAACCACCTCACACCCTTCATTGCCCGAGGCATACTGCTTGCAGGTATGGAGCACGAGATGGACAGCGTGGCGACGGCGGTAAGTTTGTTCGCGGTGTAGTCGGTTGATGCAGGGATTTAGGTGGTTGTCGGTCTCCTTTCCAGTAGGCATGGGGGACGCAGCCTCGTTACCGTAGGAGTTCCCTCTATTTCAAATGTTTCAAGCCCTTTTTCATCCTCACATGTCATTCATTCTTCGCGGATCCTCCCATTAATGTTCCATCCCCTCAGGATCTCGCATTGACCAAAACTGAGGCCAATACCACCTGTATCGCCACCTATTGCCAAGAAGCTGCCCTTTCCTGTGTCAAGGACAAGGACTGTCGGGCTGCGCTGTCCTGCCTCTCCTCCTGCGACGAGCTCGAAGACAACACCCCAGACAAGATCGAACTGCAGAAATGCACAGCAGATTGTGTGGTGACGTATGAAAACGATGAGTTGGACAATGTCAATGCCTGCTTCGATTCCCACGACTGCATCACCCTGACCCCCATCCCCCTCACCTGCCGGGACACTTCTATGGCAGCACCCGCTTTGTCAAATATCACGCTGATGGAAGGAAAGTGGTGGGCAACCTACGGCAAGGTCAGTCACCTTAGTCAATTTCTACTCTCCTCCCTCCTATCCCTCCCGATAAGGTCAAGCGGTGAGGTCCACTCTCTATACACCCCTCTTCCTGAACACCTCCCTCCCTCCCTCCCTCCCTAGAACGCCGTCTACGACTGCTACCCCTGCCAACGCCTCACCTTCTCCCCCATTGACCAAACCGTCTGGCTCTATGACTCAAAGTATCTCACCCCCACCCTGGACGGAGGGGTGAGGGCGTATGAGCTACAGGCAGCCTTCCCCTGGCCCGCTGACGGGATGGCCTCCGCGATTGCATTCAATTATACCTACCAAGGTGGGAAAGGAGAGAGGGAGATAGGGAGGAAGATGGAGGGAGAGATAAAGCCCTAGATAGATGGCGCCTTATTACGAGATGCTGGATTTCATGTTATATTCTTTGACATTCATTCTCCCTCCCTCCCTCCTCCTCTTCTACAAAGGCATGTCCCACGGGGAGGAATGGCGGTTCTTGCACGTGGACCCCTCTGTGGTCATTCTATACTACTGTGGACGTGGCAACACGTGGAACTACGAGGGAGGTCTCGTCTTGTCCCGCGAGCGGAACAGTCCCCCCGAACATGCGGCCATGGCGCGAGAGGTGCGTTCGAAATTGGCAATATTGATTGCTTTTCCTGCTTGTTGATAATGTTTTGCCAAGAAACAAAGGCTGTATGCCTCTTGATTGTGTGAGAGAAGCAAGACAAGCTTTGCGCCAGAGTCTTTTCGTCAGGCGCTCGCCTGTTCCTCCATAGCTTTTATGCTCACTCCCATCCCTTTCCCCTCCTTTCCATCCATCCCCCCTTCATTCCCCCATTATCCTCAAGGTCTTTGGGAATATCGGCATTGATTTTGACTCAGAGTTTTGCACGCTGCAGCCAAATAAACCTTGCCCGGGATTTTGAATCCATGTGCCTGACTAGTGAGGTGGGAAGGTGAACAAGCTGCTCCGACCGGGTGCGTTGGAAAGGCGAGTGGGGGATGTCCAGTGCCTACTTGTATAAAAAGAAATATGCAAAGAAGGAAGAACGAGGAGAAGAAAGACTTACGGAAAGGTGTGCTTTATCTGTTTTATGAAATTGAAAAAGTTAACCTCCCGAATAGGCCCTGCTACGATTGTCATTCCCCACGTATACGTAGCATCCTCTTCCTTCCCCCCCGTATTGTTCGCCGCTGATTGGTGCAACTTGAAAAGCGGAGGCCCACTGTTTGGTGGTTCGAAAACAAAAACAGCTGAACAATGTCTCCATCCCAATTGGAAGACGAGAACTCACATAGTCCTTCCAAGGACCTGCAGTATCGTTTTCGTCGGTATGAGGGAAATGTAGGGTGAATGTAAATGCCACGTCAGGGGGGCACATATATTTTTAGTGCCGAGACAGCCGAGAGACCGAAAACCACCCGAACCGAGGTAGAAGGCCCATCCCTTTTTTTCGCGTCTTACTATTTGGTGCTATGGTACCGCCGGACCTACCGATCAATCGAATAAATGCATGGCATCGTGTCGAAAACAATTGGGATCGAGTCGTCGAGTAATTGCCCCTGGTCTTGATCCCTCGAACATTGGAATGCAGCCCGCTGTTGCACGTCGCGAACAATCTAAGTCGCCGAGAGGAGAGAACGATTCCCAAATGCTACCCAGCAGCTCTTCCGCACGCCCTTTTGCCATGCGAAACCCACGCGAGCAGGCCTTGACCGCTGCTACGTACAGTTACTTGTGTAATATGCTTGAGTATACTGGTAAAAAGGACGCGGATGGGGCCTTGTTAAATTCAACGAGGGCAGCAATGGCAGCAATAGCGTCATGACCAGATCGGCTGATCGATCTCGTATCTAATCATATTTTGCACGTTCCAAGCATCTGCTCCGCCTTAACTCTCGATATCTCTCTCTCTCATCCCGCCCTCAAGGGCAGTGAACCATGAGCTCCTCTAACGCCGATGGGCTGACGCAGCGCAAGGGGAAGAAGGGTGGCAACAACAGCTCTGAAAAGGCCCCCTCGCTCGATAAGGAGGACAAGCCCAAGCCTTTCAAGCAGTCCTCTTCCTACCTGAACCTGGACCCCGTGTCGGAAAAGAACCTGGTAAGGAGATAATGATGTGTTGGGATGCGATGGGGAGGAGGGATGGGAGAAAGGAGGTGGTAGGGTAGGTGGGTTACTAGATTTCCGGGGAGTCAGGATGGAGGAGGTCAGATATGTGAATGTGGAGACGAATGGATGTACACGGCCTATGTACGAGGCACCAGCATGGACAATGTGGGTTATGCATGTCTTTGCCAGCATATTGTAAGGAGTACCTTTCACTGTCCACCTGCTCACCATTGTCTCCTCCCTTCCCTCCCCTCCCTCCCCTCCCTCCTCCTCTATCCCAGGCTACCGTCATGCACTTTCTCCTCCCCTGTATGCTTGCCGTGTACCTGGGCATTATCCTCCAAGGATACTCCGTCAAGGAGTTTAACGGCCTGATTACGAACCGATACTTTTTGCTCGGTAAGGATGCAGGGAAGAAGGGATGGGACGGCGGGAAGGGAGGGAAGGAGGGACGGGAGGGCGGCGGCGTCATGTGTCTCCCTTCTACACGCTTACCTCAGCCATAGCCAAGAAACAATAGCCTCACTACGACCCCCCACAATCCTACCTCCCTCCCTCCCCCCCCCAGGGTTTGCCAACGTGGAGGTCCTCAAAAGGGCCTTGGTCGCCAATGTCCGTGATAGTGCCATCTGGGCCATTACATACCTCTATGTCCGACGGTTCTGCAACCCCGAATTCCGCCCTAAAATGGCGTCTTTCGTCCAAGACGGATACTTCGGTGCCTTGGCGGTACGTCCTTCCTCTCTCCCATTTCCCTCCCTCCCTCCCCTTTTGGGGATTTTCCTTTCGTCCCTCCCTCTTATTGGTGGGGATCATGATCATATGCCGGTGATTGAATCAACTCACCTTGTCTCCCTCCTTCCCTCCGTCCTTCTCTCCCTCCTTCAGTCCTTCGCCACGACACTGATCAAGCAGGTCATCAACAACTTCAACTAGATGAGGAGGCGGGAAGGGAAGGGAGCAAGAGAGGGAGGGAGGATTATTTACAGTAGCGAGGAGACAGAGCGGAGAGTTTGAGGGCTCGAAGGAGGGAGGGAGCGAGGGAGCAAGAGAGGGAGGGAGGATTATTTACAGTAGCGAGGAGACAGAGCGGAGAGTGTGAGGGCTCGAAGGAGAGAGGGAGCGAGGGAACAAGGGAACGAGAGAGGAAGGGAAGGACAGGAGCCCTTGAGATGAAAGAAAAAGCAAGAGCCAAAGTAACGCAAAGGAGAAGGCGCCGTTACTGTCATTTAAACTCTCGTTTTGTTGTTCTTCTCCTTCTTCTCTTTCTTATTTTTCTTTGGTTTCTTCTTCTCTTCCTGTTTCTTGTTCAGCCTTTTTTTTTCCTAATTTCCTCGCCCTCTTACTCCTCCCTCCCTCCCTCCCTCCCTCCCTCCCTCCCTCCCTGCCCTCCATCTTCCCTGCACTCCTTCCCTCCCTCCCTGCCTCCCTGCCTCCAACCCTCTCAACTTTGTCTCTTACTTTTCTTTTCCCCTCTTTATCCCTCCCTCCCTCCCTCCATTACTCCTTCTCTCCTTCCTCCCTTGTCGTCTCCTCTCTACTGCTTTCCCCCCTTCCCCTTCCCCTTCTCCTTCCCGCCATGCGCCTCTTGCTTCGCTCCCTTCCCTCCCTCCTTCCCTCCCTCCTTTCCCTTCTCTTTCCCCTCCTCCTCCTTCCCCTCTTTCTCCCCTTCTTTCTCCTTCTTCTTCCCTCCCTCCTTCCCGCCCTCCTCCCCTTCTGAGAAATCGATCTTGTTTTGGACGACACCGTGCAGAGCCACAATGGCGCGAATGAGCGAGGAGAGGTAGATGATGAACTGGGAAGGGAGGGAGGGAGGGAGGGAGAGAGGGAGGGAGGGAGGGAGGATGGACATGAAGACGAGAAGGAAGAGCGATGAGGAGACAAACTACGAAAAAGAAAAAGAGGGAAAATACACGACCCTCCTTCCCTCCCGCCCTCCCTCCCGCCCGCCGTACATGCATGTCGTTGGCCTTCACCATTAGGCCCTTGACGAGCTCTCCCACGTTAAGGTTCGGCAAGAGGTTGAATATGGTCTGCGAGGAAGGGGGAGAGGGCGGGGGGGAAGCGGACGGGAGGAGAGAGAGGAGCTCGTCAGGAAAACGAGGGTAGAATAAATCAATAAATAAACGATGGATAAATAAAGGAAAAACTAAATCAAAAGCGGTCGACCTTCAGCCCGCCTTCATTCCCTCCCTCCCTCCCTCTCTTTCTCCCTTCCCACCTGCATGTTGTAAATGATTTGGTTGTTGACGGGTATTTTTTGCGCGAGCACAAGTTGGAGGTACGTCTGCATTTCCTCCAGGCGCTCCCGAAGGCCTGAGAGGGCAACCAGCTTATGCTTCACCTGAGAGAAGGAGGGAGGGAGGGAGGAACGGTTCAGGTAGGTAGCGTGTCCACATACACGTGACGAGAAAGGAAGGGTGGGGGGGAGGGAGGGAGGGAGGGAGGGGCAGAAGGCGCACTTGGTTGGCGAGGGTGGAGACGGAGGGATCGTTGATATCGCGGAGGAGGTGTTCCACTCCGACCTCCTCCGCCTCCAGCGCCCCCACAGAGGACGGGATATGCTCGAACGTGCGTTGAATCTCCTTGCCGTCCTGGGGAAGGGGGGAGGGAGGGAGGGAGGGAGGGAGGGAGGGAGGGAGGGAGGGGGGTTAAGGAGGATGGTTTGCCGTATGTGCCCGTGTTCCTGGTCCTCGCCCTCCTACTCCTCCTCCCGCTGGGGGTTTCCTTTCATCCCATCGTCACTTCGCCCTCCCTCCCTCCCTCCCTCCCTCCTTCCCTCCCTCCCTCCCTCCCTCCCTCCCTCCCTCCCTCCTCACCCCCTCCACCTCCTCCTTGGTTCTGTAGGCCATGACCGGAATCCCTTCCACCCCCGGGCGGACGTCGATGATGACAAAGACGGGCGAGGAGCAGAACCGTCGGAAGAGCTCGTCGATCTGGAGGGAGGGAAGGGAGGGAGGGAGGGAGGGAGGGAGGGAGGGAGGGAGGGAAGGTGGGAAGTGAGCCTACCGGTGGGTTATGACTTTTTTCCTGCCCGCCCTCCCTCCCTCCTGCCCTCCTGCCCTCCTTCCCTTCTTCCCATCGTTTCTCATCACCCTTCCCTCCCTTCCCCCCTCCCTCCCTCCCTCCCTCCCTGCCTGTAGGTCGTTCTCCTTGATCTTGGGCCCGGTGCTGTAGAAGCCCACGATGCGCTCCTTTGCTGAAGGGGGGGAGAGAGGGAGGGAGGGAGGGAGGGAGGAGGAATGATGAGAGGGAGGGGGAGACAAGGGGAAGAAGGGAAAGAGGAAGGGAGGGAGGGAGGGAGGGAGGGAGGGAGGGAGGGAGGGAGGGTCATAAGAAACGATGCGAAGGGAGGATGGGATCGAAACAGATAGGAGGGAGGGAGGGAGGGAGGGAGGGAGGGAGGGAGGGAGGGACGCACCGTTTATTTTCTTGGACATATGGAACATGCTCTCTAGATAGTTGTGATCCAGGTACCAGATGAGCGGATTCTTCAGGTCCTCCTCGAACGGCACTGCCAAGGCGGGAGTGAGAAAGGGAGGGACGGAGGGAGGGGAGAAATGAGCTGGCAGATTTTCCACTTCCTTCGAGCATAATGGGTACCTTCCCTCCCCTTCCCCCTTCCTCCCTCCCCTTATCCCTCTTTATCTTCCCCTACCTCTCCCTCGCTCCCTCCCTCTCTCCCTCTCTACCTGCGAACGAGTTAACCACATCGATCCGACCCCGCCATGTCGTGCCCAGCAAGACACCCACGACACGTTTACGGGTGTCCTTGGCCACGCGGTTGTAGTGATCGACGGTGGAGAGGAGGACAAGGGGGTGCACGATGACTTCGATCTTGTGAGGAGGAAGGGGAGCAAGGGAGGGAGTGAGGGAGGGGAGGGGAGGGGGGGGTAGTGGATGAGATTATGGAAATGCCAGGATGAATGGCGCCACATACAGGGCAAAATATGCAAGCACGCATACACAAAGACATTGAGCCTTCTTCTGTCCAACATATCTGCCATCTTTGCGGCCGTACACATCACTTTACCTCATCAGCTGCTAGTTGCCCTGTGGTGAGAATGGAAGTGGCAGTCTCTTCCTCTGATTTCTTTTTGTCCCCGTCTTTCTTGCCCTTGTCCGTCCCGGCCTTTGTCTTGTCCTTCTCCTTCTCCACGTCCATGGGTGCCATGGCGTTGTGCTCTGTGCAGGGTGTTGGGGGTAGGTGGAGGGTTGGTTTAATTGCTCGCTGAAGGACTCCTTCTTAGGGCTTCTGTAGGCAGGGGAAGAGATGCAGCTGGCAAAGTAGAGCACACAAGGGGCGAACCAGGCATCACGGCACCTGGTCGCAGGGCCAAAATTGAGGCGCGCCTATGCATTGTACGAGCGCACGGGAGAGGGGAGGGCTGGGCTTGTAAGTGTGAGGAAGAGTGTGGGCGGAACGAAGTCTTGAGAAATTGAGCGAGACAGTGGCGCTCGCGATGACGCTGATGACGGTCGGTAGTCTGCCGCATGTGACATTTTGCCTTTCCCCAAAACCACACCATCCCACGCTCACCACAGGCCCCCGCACACATCTGCAAAGGAAGCAAGGGGACAACAAGACAGGGGGCCTCAAATTAAGTTCAATAAGCAATCCGCCTTCCCACAGCCAGTCCTTTTTCTAGCCCTACACTACCTCCCTCCCCCCCCACCCCACGACCACCCAAAGCCCGATAAACATAAAAAGATGGCCGGTGCGTTGGTGCGGCTCTGCACGCGGGCCTGGCGCAGCAGTATCACCGCTTACCGTCCACGTGTGACTTCACTATCATATCCCTACGTCGGTGTTGTTGCTCCCGCTACTGCGGTAGTGGTACGTCCTATCTTCACCCTCCCGCCTGGCTAGTCCCCCTCAACTTAAATCCCATACCCTAAGAACGCCGATCAATAAGGAATACACTTGCTGGCTTATTTTCTACTGTCTTATTGCAGTCAAGATGCTGGCTTATCTTCTCCTCGACCATACCTTGATCGGCATGCATAATACCCATGCAAACAAGCACCGTCAAAATGTTAGATGCTCAACCCCTCAACTCACCTTCACACACCTACAGCACTCCATCATCAGCACCACTGCCTCCTACCATGCATCTCCTCTTCGTCTGGGCCGCAAAGGTGGTGCCTCGGCTTTCGCCTCTAAGAAGAACGCCACTCCCTCCGCCCAAGCACGCAGGCGTGGGTCACCCCCCGGCGCCAGCACAGGAGGGCGTGCACGTGAGGGCCAACTTAAACGACCTGTGTTACACCCTTCGCAGCGCTCCACCCTTCCTGCAGTCAGTGACATGTCCGAATTGGTAGACCCGGATTTTCAAGAAATGATGTCAGAGCTCATGCGTCCCCTAGTGTCGCCCTCCTCCTCCCCCTCCTCCTCATTTTTGGAGGACGGAGGGGTGGAGGGAGGGATGGAAGAAGGGGGCTTGTCGAAAGAGGAGGCCCTTCGACGCTTGGATGTGGACAAGAAGCTCGCTGATATGTCCTTGCGGGAGTCGTATGGGGGAAAGGGGACTCTGGCCCTCCCCTCCTCCTCCTCCTCCTCCTCCTCATCATCATCATCATCATTATCATCATCACCATCATCATCATTATCTCCTTCATCCTCTCCTCCTCCCCTCCGTCACTGCCCCCTCCTCGAATACGACCGCCTTCTCCGCGCCTACGGTCTTCAGAACCGCATTTCTGACGCTGATGCCCTCCTTCAGTCCCTCCTTCACCGGCAGCTCCCCGTGACCACCCGCACGCTCACAGCTTATGTCTACGCGTGTTCCGTCGCCTCCCCTCCTCAACCCGAAGCCGCGGAGGAAGAGATGGCGGAGTGGGAGGGGAGGGGATTGCCGCCGCCCGATGCCTGGACTTGGGGGGCGTTGGTGAGTGGGTATGTGAGGGCGGGAAGGCGGGAGGAGGCACTGGATGCCTTCAAGAGGATGCGGCTGGCGGGACACGGGCAGGATCTAGCGGTGTGCACGACGGTGATGCAGGCGCTTGTGGGAGGGAGGGAGGGAGGGAGAGAGAGGAGGGAGAAGGTGCTTGATTTTTGGATGGACATGAGGTTGAACGGTGTGGAGCCTGATGCAGTGGCCTACACAGTCCTCATCCACTCCCTCTGCCTCAAGACCGGTGACTTGGAGCGAGGGCTCTCCCTCCTCGATGAGATGGAGCAGATGTCGGTCACCCCCACCCTACACACGTACAACACATTGCTCTTCACGGCCGCCCGTGCCCCCTTATGGTTTAAGGGTTATAGTAATTTGGTGTATGAGTTGTTGGGAAGGCTGGAGGGAAGCGGGCTGGCGCTGGATGACGTCACCTACCGGGGTTTGGTGCGTGTGTGTGCCCAGGCAGGGAATCCGTTACTTGCGGAATGCTACGTGGAAAGGATGAGGGAGGAAGGGAGGGATGTCTCGCAGGGTGTCTATAACGAGTTGCTTCGGGCCTTAGCTCGCGGGCAGTCAGCCGGGGTGAAGGGAGGCCGGATTCCCAAGGTGGGAGATGGAAGGGAGGGAGGGAAGGAAGGCGTGGAGGGGAAGGATGATGAGGAGATTGATTTGCGGGCGCGGTCCAGGTTTAAGAAGCCGGGGGAGGGGAAGAGGAGGAGGAAGGAACTCAAGATGCTGGAGCAGCTGCGGTTGGGGGGAGGGGGGGAGGGGGGGGTGGGGGGAAGGAAGGACAAGGAGGAGATGGTGGGGAAGAAGAAGTTGGATGTGCCGTCGTTGTTGATAAGTTATGAAGGGAGCCAGGATGATGAGGACTGCGAGAGGATGGGGGAGGAGAAGGAGGAGGAGGAGGATGATGAGGACTATGACGAGGAGGGGAAGGCTCTCTTGCCCTCCCAGGCACGCCAAGTCAGAGGGCCAAGCAGCAGCCGCAGCAACAAGAAAAACAACAGCAATAGTCTCGTCCTGAAAGGAGGGCTTCTCCATGCCCTTCCCTCGGAGCGGGAACGACTGCAGCTCGATGGCATCTTGCCTTTTGAGGGGGGGGAACGCGAGGCTGACTTGGTGCGTGCACGACTCCCAGCGGGCATTACCGTGATGGACATGCAGGAGAAGTACCTCCAGGCAGCGGACGCGGTGGTAGGGGAGATGGAGCAGAGGGGGATGAAACTCACGACGGAGACGATGAATCTGTACCTGAGTGTGTACACGGAGGGATTGCGAATTCAGCGGGCTCTAGGCGTGTGGGAGGAGAGGTTCGGTGAGGGAGGGAAGGAGGGGGAGCAAGGGCGGGCCTTGGAAGGGAGGAGGACGAGATGGGGGGAAGTGGGTAAGGTGGTTGCGGATCAGACCACGTATTTGCACCTGGTGCGGATGTTGGTAAGAGCCAAGCGGCTGGGCAAAGCCTTTGAATTCCTCAAGGAGATGCTCCCCTCCACAACTCCGTCCTCCTCCTGCACCTCCTCCGTCCTCCTCCCCTCCCTCCCTTCCTCCCTCCCTCCACCCAGTGCCGATACCCTTGGGGTTGTCATGGAGGCCTTGGGTCGACGGGGGGAGATCGAACCTGCCCTCTACCTTCTTGAAGTTATGGTGCACGACTTACACTACACCCCAAAAGAATGGCATTTATTGCCCTTACGTCGTGCTTTAAAGGCACGGGGATTGCGACATCCACTTATGCCTACTGATCCACGGGCATGGTTGGAGGAGGGCTTGAAAATGAGAAAGAAGCCGGATAAGGGTGGGAGGGCAGTGAGTCAGTTGGTGAAAAGTAGCATGAGGGCGGGGCAATAAAGGCGGGGAAAGGAGGAGTGGGGAGGGATGAGAGGGAAGGACTTTTTTTTGTAGAAAGAACTGGAATAAAATTCAAAAGCTACCAAAAGTCAAACAGCAAGAAGGCGTGGATGAAAGTGAGCTACAGTCCCGTTTTTCTATTCGAAAGAAAGTCTATCAAAATTGAAATAGAAAAGCAAGAAAAGACAAAGTGGTTACAGTTGGAAGAAGTGGCTTGATGTCGAATAGTGGGTGGTCATCATGAGTAAGGCGGTGCATTGTCGACGCCTAATTATTTGTTGTCGTTCTGAAATCTACCTCTTTTGCGGCAAGCACGCCCATTGCTGATGAGTTACAAGTCCTTGTTTGCATCGGTATGTCCCTTATCGGTTTGTGAGGTGGGCCGGGGCAGAGGAGTTGGTTTTCGGAAAGTGTTTACGGGAAATGAATGACTCCAAGCAAGCCTTGTACACCTGTTACCGTCATAGCTTGTACGGGGTAAAATGTCACAGCTTGCCAAGGCTGTACTGGCGCGTGAAAGATGCGGTACTGGCGAGCGAACTGTCCCGCGGGAACGATCAGTGACCATGCCGTGACGTACCGCGGTGTCGCAAACTCCGATGGAACAAATCGTGGAACGCAACCGGCAGAGCAAGTGCTTTCATTTCATGTCTGCACAAGAAATGTGCCTGTCGCTCAGCTCTCCGTACTCTTTATTTTTCCATTTTATAATCCGCAGGGAGCGAAAGAGCTGTCTGGGTCCGCAACGCTCGGTCGAGCGCACTTCATCGTCTTGTTCACGTCGCCTTTCATCGACAGGGAAGCGCCTTGCAAAGGTAAGAAGGGACATTCCTTTCCTCTCCTCTTGCAGCACTTACTCTCTTGTCCGCCAAGCGGGTGTACAAGGAGAATATCAACTACTTCAGTGTGATCGATGACTTGACCCTCATTAGCTTTCACCCTTGATGAGGTGGCTTGTAAGGCCGGCCAGGCCCGCCTCTCGGAGTTTGGCACATGTCAGTCTGTACCGGGTCTTGCACGTGTTTGGGGCGAGTATTTGCTCCTGCAGCCTAGCATCTATGATTGGTGCGTTCTGATAGTGACCGTGGAGCGGTTGTGGTACCTGTGCCCGATTTCATATACATCCACCAACCTCCTCCCGCCCATGCCCCAGGGGAAGCGCTCACCCAGCGTGTGTCTCTTCCTACCCAAGCCTCCCTTATCATCTCTCTACTTGCCCTCAAGTCGGGTTTAATTGTGAATGTGGGAAACTTTGTTGGTGGGGGGGATGCCAGCAGCTCTTTCGCATCTCACCTCTCCTCCCCCCTTCCCTTTCTCCGTCTCTCTCCTTCCCTCCCTTTCTTCCCCCAGATGGACCCCGGCATGGATATGGGTGGCATGGGTGGTATGGATATGGGCGAGGGAAATGGATACTGCCTGGGCGACGGGATGGTGATGAATAATGGTTTCAGCTTCATGACAAAAGTGAGCGAAGAGGGGAGGAAAGGAGTGAGGGAGAGTGGGAAGGAATGAGAAGGAGCCAGATGTGGGTATGCGGGAATTCCATGTATCAAAGAAAAGGCGTAGGTATCATCGCTGCTCATTTTCAAGTATTCAAGGCTTCTCTTTGCATTGCTCCGTATTCTTCCCTTTCCTCCTCCTCACTTTCCCCTCCCCCCTTCTCACTTTCCCCACCCTCTCCTTTAGGGCGGTTCCTGCATCCTGTACCTGTTTCAAGGTGCCGTTGTCAACACTGCGGGCAAGTATGCTGCTGCCATCATCGGGACTTTCTTCCTCGCTTTTTCCGTGGAGGCCTTGCGTCACTTCCGATTTTGGATGCGTCTTCGCCGGGCGCGTCAGACGACAGCGGCTGTTTTGGCGGCGAAGGAGGGAGGAGAGGAAAAAGTAAGGGGTGTGCGCGCACAGGTGCTCCCCATTCTTTTGGAAGCCTTCTTGTTTGGCTCGCACATGTTCATCGCCTACTTGGTCATGCTCCTGGTGATGCTGTATGAGTGGGCTATTTTCATTTCGTTGGTCTTGGGCTTGGCGGCCGGGTATTTCACCATGGAGATGTGGGAGGCGTACAGGTGAGGAGAGGGAAGGAGGGAGGGTGGGTTGGCGGGAGGGAGGGAGGGCGGTTTCAATCCCTTAGCATTGACTCATGCACTTTCAATTATTGTCATTGTCGCTATATCTTCGAAATTGTAATAGAGTGGCGAAAGGAAAGGATGAACCCAGCGCAATGATTGCGGTGGGTGGGGGCTGTGGGTGCGGGGAGGAGGTGATTCACGTAGCTGCTGCCGTAGGTGAGAATGGAGGTGCCAAAGGAGGAGCGGACGATCCCGCGAGCTCGAATAATAAGGTGTAGGAGGAAGGGAGGGGTCAAGAGGTGGGAAAACATGGCTGGATCTGGGCGCACTATTTAGAATCTGCAGCTGCCTTTGCTGATATTGCAGCTGCCGCTGCTGCTGCTGGCCCTCCCTGGTGGGGAAGGGGGGAGGCTGGAAGATAGGAGGAGAGGGGGGGAAATTAAAAGAACCCTTGAGAATGGGATAGACAGGTCACAATGGAATACAATGTATGTGAAGAGAAAAGGACAATTGATTGACGAAGAAATGTCTGCGCTTGCGCGCTTGCTTGCTTTTACTTTTCTAAGGGGTGGAGAGGAGGTCGACGAACAATCGTGGCGCCATCCGATCGATCGGAATATGGGGGTTTGGTGATGCCTTCCACGGTACACTGTCGGCCTGCTTAGGCACGCGCCATTGATTGAAAACCCCTCCACGAGTTGCTGAAGTCTTTTTGGTATGTCTTCCTTTAGAAGGCCGCCAACAAGGACTTACTGCGCCCTTGATTTCTCTTTTCTTTTATGTGGCCAGGCGTGCATCTACATCTCCCCTCTCATCCTTCACAGCACTCCTTGTTCCACAGACTTCACCATTACCCAATTCGCCTTGTGCATGGACGCTACTCGGTCCCTCGAGGATGCACAACGCACCATGCGCTTGAATGAAAAGGTACGTGCGCGTGCGCAGTTTATATATCGGATCCTTTCTCTCCTCCCGTTCACACCAACTTCGGACGGCTTGCAGACGACCGCGTTGCTACTCACAGGTCGTCGACCCGACGCTCCACCGTACCTGGGGCCAGGAGCATCAGAGAGCAGCAGCGAAGCGACCTACCTGTCGTTGCTTTGTGACCTGGAAGAGGCCAAGAAGAAGGGTAGAAAGGGTTGCGGCACTGACATGACGACGACGCACACGGTGCCGCCCAGCCATATCGCAGGGCTACTGCGGCAGGAGATTGCCAGGCAGAAAAATCTGGTACGTTTCATCATCCTCAAGTCCTTATCCACATCTACATTCCTTTTTCCTGACTTCTCCTCTCTCCCTTCCCTCCTACCTCTCTTCCTCCTCCCATTTTTAGATCGCTCAGGACGCTGCCCGTTTCCAGTCTTTTCAGGCGTCCCTGTTCTACACCCAACAAATCTATGAGCATGGCCTTAAAAAGGTAGAGAAATGCGCGACATCGAAGGTATACAATAAGGAGATGAATGGCATGTTGAAAGACACCATCCGACGGACACTGGAAGGGTTGCGAGCTGGAGGAGAGGGAGGAGAGATAGGAGGAGGAGGAGGAGGAGAAGGAGGAGAAGGAGGAGGAGAAGGAGAAGAAGGGGGGGGAGTGAACGAGGAGGGGGGGGAAGATTCTTGATGTGAGTAGTAAAAAGACAGCCATGTATCTAAATGATTCAAATATTAAGAAAGAAATTAAAGGAGGAAAGCATGAACCTAGAACAACGCCCTCTCCTCTTGTTTATCCATCTGTATTTTTCTTTTTTCAGTTTTCTTCACCACAATGGATCTCTCTCACTTATGCCGAGCCTGCTGCTACTACTGCTGCTACTACTGCTGTGGCTGCTGCTGTTGCTGCTGTTTTCTTTTTTCTCTTCCTTATCTTTCATGCCTCTTCCTCCTCCTCCTCAACGTATTACATGCTTCATTTTTAAATTTTTCGTGTACATGTAAGTGTGCATCTTTCTCTCTTCCTCCTTCTTTCCTCCTTTCACTCGCTCATGCACATACATACGGACGGACGCGCAAACACAAACCCTCCCTCTCTTTCCATTTTGTCCTACTTGCCTTCTTCCTGCTCCCTCACTCGCGATGTGCGGATAAATCCCCCGCCATGCTGCTCATCCTCCTCCTCTTCCTTCTCCTCCTCCTTCTTTTCCTCACCTCCCCCGACGTCCTTCCCTGGGACTCTCCGCTATACACTCGCACCTAATTACGACGCTCAAAATACGTCCCTATCCGTCCAAAGCCCACCTGCACCTCGTCCGCTATACACACAAGAGGAGAGACGGGAGGGGCAGGGGTACTCCTATCTCCCTTCCTTCTCCCATTGCTTCTCTTCTCGTTCCTTGCCCGCCTTACAACTTCATGGGCTTAGGCATCTTCAAAGGGGAAAGCCCTTGTTTGAAGGGAGAGGTGCGTGAAGGAGAGATGCCCTTGGGCTGCTGGGAGGAGGGAGGGGAGGAGGACGAAGGGGAGGGGTTGACACGGCTTGCGGCTTGAGGCATGGGGGTTGGAGAGGCTGGCTCTTGTTGTGGTTGTTGCGGCTAAAGGAAGGAGGGAAGGAGGGAGGGCGGGAGGGAGGGCGGAAGAAAGGAAGTTAGAACCGAGCGGGGCGGGTCGTAGTACACCTAGTTATGGCAATCTTGTGGTACCCTCCCTCTGTCCCTTCAGACAGTGCAGTGCGTTATGAGGCAAGAGAGGAGACATAAGCATCTATACGCCTCATGCTGTCCTTATCTCTCTCTGTCGTGGTTTAAAGACAGTCCAAATTTTCATTTGTTCCTCTCGTTCCTCCATCTATCGCAGATGTCAAAGACGTCAAGAGACCCAGCCTCGGTCGAGACCGCATAACCCTATTTGGACCGCTCTAATTCGAGTTCGGCACCCGTGACATGTAAAGGTGAGCGCTCATGAAGCGCATGCACAATGCCTCTTCGGTGGGAACACAGCGCACATGCAGCGGGGTATCTGTGGATCCTCCCTATCCCTCCCTCCCTGACCCTCCCATCCTCGCACACACGCACCTGATGGTCCGGCTGCATCTTTCTAATTTCCTCTTTCTGGTTGTGCTGTGGTGACGGGGGGGATAGGCAGGGCGTTAGGGATGAGGGAGGCCTGGATCTGGAATGCATCTCCGGAAGTCGTCATCATTCAAGTGCACGCGTGCGTGGACGGTTGGACAAACAGTCCATGGGGCAGGAAGTCGCCAGGGGGCATTTCGAAATTAAACAATGCATTAAGTGAGATACAGAGAGACATCTGCGAGATGAGGCAGGGGTCATCCCAATGCAAAAAAATGATCGGCATCACAACCGACGAGCTTTCACTGGAAAGGGGAGGGAGGCAGGCTCGCACTATAATCGAGCGATTTTACACATAGAGGTCAAGGGACATGTCACTCAATCTACAGGGTCACACATCACACAAGTAGACAGACACTCACTCAACGTAAATCTTTCTGAAGGGTTGTCTGCGAGGATTAAGGAAAATGTCATTCATTCATTTTACCTTTCGAGTGGCAAAGTGCCCACCGACAAAGACCTCCCCTTGAGCCTTCCATGGGCCCTCCCTGCGAGCTTGGTGGGGGTGTCACGTTGAGTATCGAATAGCCCTCCCAAGTGGTGTGTATGTGTGTGTGTGTGTTCCTGTCACTGTGGTGCCGTCTCTTTTCCTCTCCCTCTCTTAATTCTGGTGAGCGCAACTAAAGTAAAAAGCTTCCAAGAGAGAAATCTTGACACCACGATCCAGACTTAAAGCACTCCAAATTTCATCCGCACATTTATTTATAAATATTATCATTGTCAAGTCATTTCATATTTCTGTAGTCGTTCCCTCATTGCTTGTTTCTACGCTCTCTCCATTACTCCAGGCCGTCCAAGGACGACTCTCGACCTCACTCTTCTTCCTCTATCCGTCCCTCCCAGCCACCCGCCATGCCCACCTGTTCTACTGCCGCCACTGCCACCACAAAGCGTCGCTGTTTACGCATGTGGTTGAAATATGTCTGCATGTCGCAGATCCTGCAGGTGAAATCGGGTGGGAGGAAGAGGAGCAACAGAAGAAGCGTTAGGCTGCCATAGGAGGCGGTGGTGCTGCAGTTGTTGTTGTGGATGCTGCTGCTGCTGCTGCGGCTGCTGCTGACGATGGTATGACGGACCTGTAATAGAAGTAGCAGCAGCAGCTGTTGCAACAACAGCAGCAGGGAGATGGCAACGCGGGAGTTGTTGGTAGTGGTGATGATTGTGATAGTGGCGGTGGTGGTGCTGTTGTGTGAGCGGGGTTTGGCAATGATGCACCCGATCACGCGTGGCATGGAGAAAGGGATGGATGGATGCCCGACTGGTGGAGTGGAAGGGGTAGGGGTGCTTCTCCTGCTGCTGCTGTTGCTGCTGCCGCTGCTGCAACGGCAAATGGTGGTGGGAAAGATTCTTCTGTTGGAGTTGCGATGAATGCTGAGGGTTCGACACTGGTCCGTCTGCCGTTGCTGCTACAGCTGCTGCTGCTGTGGCTGCTGCTGCTGCTGCTGCTGCTGTGGCTGCGGAGTTTATAGAGTCGGCTCCTCCAGCCGCTTCGCGAGGCGCGAAAAAAAAGTAAGAGGATGGCGGGGGGTTGTATCGATGAGGCCGCAGTTGCGATTGTTGCTGTTGCTGCTGCTGCTGCTCTTGTCGGTGGTGGTGGGGTTGGGGGGGGCGGCGCGGAAATGATGGTCTGAAGAATGAAGAAGGTATGATTGCCCTAGAGCAGGGCAAGAAGGACGGCCTTTGTCGCGTTGGTTGCATTGCCGTTTCATACCCAGGCCCTGCAACACAACCTTCTGTCACGCCTTTCTCGCAAACACCCGCACTCGCTCGTTCCTCCTCCTTCCCTTCCTCCCTCCCTCCGTGTCCATGGAACGTGCCATTGTCTTCATGAACACCTGGGCCAGCCGCTTCCCCACTTGTGCTTGTCAGGCAAATACCATATTCTCCCTCCCTTGCGTACCCCCCTTCTATTTTTGAATGAGAAGAGAGGGCATCTAACCTGACTTCTTCATCCTCCTCTTGCTCCTCCTCCCTTTCTTCTCTTTCCTTCGTCGTCGCCAGACTGGGTGGCGATAACGAAGAAAACGCCCGGACTGGAGAGAGCGAGTGTTGACTCGTTGTATGGCGCACTGCGAGGGGTGATGAGGTGGAAGAGGAGTAAGGGAGAGGGCAAGTTCTGGTGGGGGAGCAGGAGGGAGAAGAGGAGGACGCGGAGGAAGATGAAGAAAAGGTGGAGAAAGATGAGGAGGACAAGGTAGAGGAGATAAATAAACGCGGCTCTGGAAATTCACGCTGATTAAAACAGCGCATAATGACGTGTCCTGTTGCAGAATGTGGGGTGCGGTGCAAGGTAATGAGAGGGGTGGGATGGAGAAAGAATACATGGGTCGAGAAAGCAATAGGGCGGGAAAAGAATGCCATAGGACAAAGAAACCACCTCAGAAATGGCAGGGACCGATGACAAGCCTACAACACGCTTTAATCCGTGCCACGACCAGCCCTTGCTCCTTCCCTTGCCACCAGCAATTTTCAATCTAAATCGACATCGGCGCACGCAGCAGGCAGGCTCCCTTGCACGCGGAACGATGGACCGGCATTATTAACGTCTTTCCGGCGGTCTCCGGGTAACAATAGTTCCCTCTAGAACTATCGCATGCAACCTGCGTCCTATAGGATTTGCATACGAGGGGGAGCCTTCCAACAAGAAATTGTTGCATATTCATCCCTTATTTTTGTCCGAGTTTTACTAGCGACTTTGACAGATTTTTCCAGATTCGATCAGGTAACATAGGCCAGGGACGTGTCCATGCTGTGAAGCCCCCGTATACCCCGGCAGGGGCTTTATCGCGTTTTCCACGACGATAACCCAGAGTAAACCAGCCAATACATATGAGTTCTGAGCTTGTAGGCAGTACTTTATTTATGCGGACTCACATGATGGCTGTGCAGCCCGGGGGACAGGGGAGGTCTAAGGAGGTCTCCGCACCTTACATCATGTATTGTCTGCAGTAAAGAGCTCCGCAAAGCGTCGTTGCCGGAAGTGCAGTATTATGAACCGCCATGTCGTGTCTCTGGCCCAAACTGAAGCATGGCTTAATTTCACACCCGTTAGACGAAGAAAGTGACCCGAATGAAATGGACGTGACACGAAGTTTCGGGGTCTACGGGTCATGGCATTGCCATTCGATGTACTAATTCCCTGCAAGTCTCACGTGTCGACTTCCTGAATAAGGTGATGCAACAACTGAACGACACCTCCCCCTTCCTTTGCCCCTCGAGGTTTGAGCATTTTGTTTTCACTTTTCTGCAGCGCGCTAGCCCTTTTCCCTTTTTCCTCTTTGGGTTCGCCCACCATCGAAAATAAGAGAGGAGCATTCCTGGATCGGACACAGCGCGATTAAACATTCGGGAAGAAGTCTTGTGAGCTGACTCGCAGCAGAAAGTATAATCGAGGCAAAAGATGAGCTACGAAAGAACAACGGTAAAGGCAATGTCACTCAGTCAAGCTGAAGACGGAGGGAGGGGACCTAAGATCAGACTCAAGGGAACAGATTGACCTCCTTAAGTCCCCCCCGTAGACAGAAGGGAAATTGTCCCGAAAACAGGGAATTTCTAGTGGCAGAATCCAAGTGGTTGTGCACCTCGAACTTGCTGGGGGTCCACACGGCCCAAGGGAAAGCCGAAAGTGGCCGAGACTGTGCCGTGTCCTCCCGTTGGACAAAAGCAAAGCACCATTCTAGAGTGTAAGTAAATTATTTACTCCAAACCAAAACCGAGACACTAAGGCCTCAGGGCTGTTCCCGGGAATAACAAAGAAATGTTATATCCGCGCATTCCTCCGAGTTCTCTTTTTCAAGCTTAACGTTTCCACAGTGCCCGCGAGTGTCTGTGTGTTACACACGCGAGAACCTTCCGTGTCAGAGTTTTGAATTCCCGCTGTAAGGAATCACACTAGTTACCACCATAGCAGCCGCAGCTCACATTTGTGTCGGGTTGGAGAATGCCCATGAACTCTCCGTTGTCCCGAGCAGGAAATACATGTGGAAGCGAAGCCCGGAAACGGAGTTAGAGGGCGCCATAAAGGTGTGTTATTGGTGCTTTGGGCGGGACTCTCACGCCCTCTCTCTCCCTATACAATACAGAGAGACGTTTGAGCGTGCTATCTAGCTCTTTTTGTAGCAGGAGATCCACAGAACGCGCCTGACAACCCCCCCCCCCCCCCAAATACGTTGCCCGACCACTCTCGGATTTCCGGCAACCTGGACATGGAACGCCCAAGCAGCACCATCACCACGGGCAATGCCGCCACTCCTTCCTCGGACACGAGCCCTCCTGTACCTTCTGAGATGCCCACATTCAAGAAGGAGATGGTCTGGCGCATCGCTTTCCGCTCGGGCACCCGCACACCTGAAGAAGGCCGGGTGGTAGAGGCAGGGCATGAAAACGAGGCCCAAAAGACGAGCAAGGAAGGCGAGAAGGAGGAGGGAAAAGGCCCGGCCATGGAGGGAGAGGTATCCACTTGCGAGATCCGCGTGCTTGTCAAGGGTGCGGTGGCCGTGGGTCTGACGGACCAGAAGTTATCCTCCCTCGTCATCGAAGCTATCAAGAGCGGGCGTGCCACACAGGTTATGAACTTGTACGACGACGAGAGGAGCGACCAGGGCGAGGCCTACCAGGAGAAACCGGCGGAAGGGGAAGAGGGAAAGGAGGGTGGGAGGGCGCTGAAAAAATCCCGGGCGAATTCGGAAAGTGGCATGCAAGGGGGACAAGAGGTCTACAGGCGAGATCCCCCGTCGGTGAAGCACCAGCTCCAGCACCAGCAACCGCAGCAGCATCAGCAGCATTCTTTTATTGCCGCAGTGGGTGCAGAGAAGCGAGAGCGGCCGCCGAATGCCCGCAAGGCCTGTTGCTACTGCACTCTTAAGAAGCTAGCTTGCAGTGGGGATTTGCCATGGTACGTACGCTCGTCGGAGGTGGGCAACACTGCTGTCTACTTATGTACATCTCTTTCTTCTCCTTTTTCACCTCCCCTTCGCCATTTAGATGAAAAAACATAAGACTGGCTCCTGTAATCGACTCACTTACTTTCTTCTCCCTCCTCTTCTCTCTTCAATACACGACACGAAGCGTGACAGAGAGATCCTCACATCCTCACTCACTCCCTCCCCCCCTCTCTTCCCCCCTCCCTCCCTCCCTCCCTCCCCTCCTCCCAGCTACCTGTGTTCCACGCGCGGCATAGTCTGCGAGTACATCGAACGCAAGCGCCGGGAACAAGCCCACGTTCCCAAGGTCCTCAAGCGCGCCGAGCCGGGAGCACAGCCGACCGCCAACTCCTCCACCTCTCTCTCCGACCCTCCCTTCAGTTCGACCTTACCTGGCTATCCTCCCCCTCCTCGTCGCCGCCGGGGCCACGGCCATCACTCCAACGCCAAAAGTAACGCCAAGAGCAACATGAACAACAACAAGGGCAACAACGATAACAGCAACGCCTCTCTCTCCCCGAACAAGCTGCAGCTCCAGCCTCAACTACAAATATCACCATGGATGCAGCAGCAGCAGCAGCAGCATATACCGATGGCTAACTGGCAGCAGCAGTATCAGCAGCAGATCTTTGGTCAGCAGCAACTCCAGCAGCACCTCCACCAGCACCAGCACCAGCACCAGCACCAGCAGCAGCAGCAACAGCAGTACTTATTGTCGATGCCCGACGCCGAACGGGCCTACTGGCTCCATGCGAATCCGAACATGTTCAAGGCCCCAAACGCTAACGCTATCGATGATGCCAGCCCGGGCGCTGGTTCTAGTGGGAGCCAACCCTCCCTCCCTCCCAGGCCCCTTCCGAACCCCAGCTACCCCCTTCCCCATGTCGGTGCTGGGAACTCCAATACTAGTGTTACCAATATGAACACCAACTGGGCTTCCCTTCCAGGAGTCCCCCCTCACAGTTCGAACTCGTCCTTGTTTAACCCATTGGAAGCGGGAGTAGCAGGAGCAGCAGGAGTAGGAGGTGTCAATCCTGGGGCGACGGCAGGGATTGGAGGTCCCCGGGGGGTGGTTGGCGGCGGTCTCGGCTTTCACTCCAACCTTATCGAAGGAGGCTCTGGTATGGTCAATCCTGTGAGCGTTTGGCAACACCAGCAACAACACCAGCAGCAACACCAGCACCAGCATCAGCACCAACAGCACCAGCAGCAACACCAGCAGCAGCAGATGGTACCGATGCCGCAGCAGCAACAAGAGCAGCGGGGGGAGATGACGATGTCAGCGTCTCCGGTGGCGCCGACGGGACTCGGGGCATTGGCGGCTGTCTCAGCTGGGATGGAACGTAAAGGGGTTGGAGGAGGAGCAGGTCTAGGAGCAGGAGCAGACGCTTGCGCAGCCGCTGCGGCAGCAGATGAAGCACCAAGGACGGCTACGATATAGATATAGATTTGTAAAGGTGCAGCAAGTAAAACTTGGAAAAAAGGAGAAGGGCGGTTGTAAGTAAGAAAAATATGGGAGAGTCGATAAGACAACAGAATTTATGTGCCGTGTACAGGGAGGGTGGCTACAGCTGAGTGCGGATCGATGTGTGTCAAAAGTAAGCTAAAAAAGCAAATATGAAGAGTGAATAGTATCTTGAGAAATAAGAAACGCAAGAGACAAGATAAGATTTAACCGCGAACAAATCAATGCGTGTACAAAGAATATGAGAGCACGATTTAATTGGGCAACCACATGGTCTGAGCCACTGCAAGGGTCCTTGTACAGGATGGTGCTACTGCTCCGATGGATTATTCATGTGCAAGCTTTGACTTTACCACACGCCTGTTGATCGGCAGAGGACATTCTTGCTGATGAACGCGCTCGCCTTTGTTATTTCTACACGTACACGACACACACAGACACCGCAAAGAGGCGGAAGCTTATGAAGCATACTTGTATGATGACGATTTAATGATAGATAGCATATGCCAGCTCAAATCATGAAAGTTCCTGTGGTGAATGAGGCAGCGGGAAGTAGTGCTGCGGCCACGGGCTGGCAGAAGCGACTTCCTGTCCTATTTGCCTCGATGGTGGTGGCAGGGTTGATCGTGGTTCTTCGCGTTCACCCTAACATGAAGCATGGTACAGTGTTGTTGCCAGGCACGGATGTGACGATCTTGGAGAAGTTATGTTTGAGGGAAATAGTCACAGTTAAGCAGAGAAAAGGACGTGATGAAGGACAAGGTCATCGAGAAAGAGGAGGAAAGAGATCTGAAATAATGGGTACTACGGTATGTTTTTCATCCCTTTGGAAGTAGATTTACAGTCAAATGAGGTATATGATGTCATTATTAAGAGAAATCGGGGAATAAGAATGGGGGAGCCGGGAGAGCTGGGAAAACGAGGGAAAGGGTGCTGTTTTTATTATGGGTACGTGATGTTTTCATTTTCTCGTTAAATGATTTTACTTTTCTCGATACCGTTATGATTCTTCTGATTGCCACAGGCGGGAGTGACGACGAGCGGTAACCCCAGTGACACGACTGGTAAGTGCATCCCCTCATATCTACGCCCTCACCTTCCTTCACTTCAGATTTTACTGTCTCTCTTCCTTTTTGTCCCCCTCCCTTTCATCCCTCCGTGCTTTTTTCACTCAGGTAATCATTTTTCTGCTTCCGCAGGCTTCAGTTTGCTATCTTTTTCAACTGACTTTTCCACTCATATACAATCGTTTTGCATTCCACCCTTCCCACCCAACCTCTGGCTCCCGCGTTCAGCCTCCACACATGCCAATCATGACTCCCGTAAAGGAAGTAATGGATTGCGAAATTCTTAAAACTGGCCGAAAGCAGCAACGACCGCAGGACAGATATCCATATATGATCAAATATACCGACAGCAAACAGCCGACTTCAACCCAGACCAAGAATGTTTTCCTCGAACAAATAGAGGATTCGCTGGCTACAATCGCGCGAGTCACTGAAATCCACGGAAAGATTTTCTGCAGTCGATAGTGCCGGAGACTATACCCCTCTGGATGGCCTTGATCTCCTGCGCATGGTCGAGAATACCACGATTTCTGCCGAAATTATCCTCCGCGCTGGCGTGATGCACAATATTCAGCAGCCCGATTCCACCGATGAAGTCAGAGTGCGCTCTCGCAAAGTCCTTGTTGGGAACCTCATGCTTATGCGGACCCTCGATGGAGGCGACTGCACACATCTCTTCCGCGTGGGGGCAGGCGGGTTGCTTTACCTCCAATTTGTTCGTACTTTCCGCGGCAGAGGCGAGCTGATTGCGACAATCCTAGTTCTGAAGGATTGGACTACCTTGATTGAGTTAAGAGGGTGCTTCTCTGCGTTTGATATCATTTTCACAAATGTCCCACCGTTGAGGATTGCCGCTGTTCAAAATTCTCCCGACCTGTCAAGTGCAGTCCGGATCTTCGGAGGCCAGATATTCAACGTGGGCAAGACCGTCACCATCACCCTGTCGTAATTCTGGGTTCTCCAGCCGGCGGTATTATTCCGTTAGATATATGCGATCAGGGCGAAAAGTGTCGGGGATGGCTGTCCTCTCGGGTGTAACATAGACGAATTCTCAGTTGTTAATCAATCGGGACGATGTGCCCCGGGATGCTTCGTGGAGAAAGGAGTACTGTACTCTGCCGTGCACTGGAACATTCAATAAAAGGCCCTTGTGTTGTGAGACACTTGGCTGTCGATGTGGGAGCTCGTTCAGAGATGGTTATTTGTGCCATCCATCACTGGCAAATGCCTCTAAGTGCATAGGCCTGACGCCCCCTCGAGAATGTCGGTAATATGATATAAAGAATACTGATAGACACAAAGTAGATAGCTGTTCAAGCGCGTAGCAACAACCATACACATAATCCGTACGGACCATACAGAAAGTTATAAAAGTTTTTTATTGTTTTTATTTTTTAGGGGTTTATTCGCCTCTAGGTGCTTTGCCACCGGCATGGTGACATCTACTTCTATCATATTATGTGCACCAAAATAAGCCCGCCCCGCATGACGGGGTAGCTGCCGGCATCAGTTCCACACGTTGGCGCGGGATGATGACGCCATCCCGCTCTGAACAAGCCGCTCCTTTGGCTGCCGGTCATTCCGCGCCAACGTGTGGAACTGATGCCGGCAGCTACCCCGTCATGCGGGGCGGGCTTATTTTGGTGCACATAATATGATAGAAGTAGATGTCACCATGCCGGTGGCAAAGCACCTAGAGGCGAATAAACCCCAAAAAAATAAAAACAATAAAAAACTTTTATAACTTTCTGTATAGTCCGTAAGAACGCTTCAAACCTCGGCTCAGCCGACTGTTACGTCCAGTGGAAGTTTGTCATCTCTTGATGTAACAGGCGACGTCACGGCAGGAAATGTGAGCGGTACAACGCGGGGATGGGTTCGTCGTTGAAGAGAACCTTACCGCCTGTCATGAGCGTGTGCGTGTGTACCACATCACTGTGACAAACCACGCGATTTCCCTGATCATGGCAGTATTGACCAGTCATCATATTCTTCAGTGCAACAGTACCGTCCACAGCCTGCAGATTGCGATGCTAAGCAGGGTTCTGATTTGCAGCAGCGTCACGTTCACAATCAATTTCTAGGCGATCAATATGAGTGGTGTAGGCATTCTCAAATTCTTGGGGGGCGGCGTCGGTATTTTTCGGGGCTGTGTCTGGTCTGCATCTTTAGGGATCCTCTCTCTTTGCTCGGGGATCTTGGTATTCAAGGGAGTTGGGTTTTTGGTGATATCCGGGACTGAGTTCATGGTAAATTTGGGCGTGGCAATCGAATGTGGAACAGAAGTTATAGTTTCATTGGGTGGGGCAACCTTAACTTTGACGAGGGTGGCGCAAATCTTATCCGCGGGGGTGAATTTCTATGCGGGCGCCGGATGCTGAACTCGGTTGGGGCGGGGTCGGGTGTGATAGTGAGGCTCTCCCAATCGCGAACGTGGGATTGGCGGGTGTGTATCAAAGTGCAGTTTTACGTAAAGCTGCGGCATAGTAGGATTTTGGAGGGACCATAGCAATGGCAGCCGGAGATCTTATAACTGTCGGGGCGGAGAATGCGGATAATTATGGCGTGGCATCCCCGGTGCTGGTGGGGGCAGACTTGTTTTTAGGATCGGGGATTCAGGTGGATTTAGGAGCACCCCTCACCAAGAATGTGGGTGTGCTCCTCGCTGTCCTCTTTGGTATCGACGCCTTTATAGGCCCGGGAACGGCTGTGGTAGGCTGTAGCCCATAAAGCATCTATGTTGGAAAGGCTGCTTGGATCAATACTGGCGCATCCCCTGCATTGAATTTTATTTTGGTCGAGAGGAATGGTGTGGCTAAGCCGTGGAAGCATTCCGGGTACAAACTCTTGACAGCCACGTCCAAGACACCTACGACGCGCTTTTTGACGGAAATAACGACAAGGGTGGACGAGGCAATAGCTGACTCGCACGTCCTTTAAGGCAGCAATACCATTAGCGAAGGGACGCCGAACGATTAAATCTTTGCCGGGCACTGAGTCACAAACTTTGGATGGTATCTTCGCCACACTAAGTGGCAACGCGACGACGTGCAACGCCCGCGGCTTTAAGGGCGACATTACTACGGAATTTATTGGGGATGCCGCGGGGGCCTGCTCCGACACCCAGAACGAACATCCAGCGGCGCGCAACTTGAATGACGCCCGCACAGCTTCGGAGGACGGTTCTATGGCGGCTCCCCCAAATTGGATATCAAGTGCGACCAAACTCTATGACCCATTAAGTGGCAAGACGAATTGGATCGACACCTCAGTGGTGACAAAGCATTTTGAAGTCCAGTTGTTCGGTGGACTACTCATCGGCACTGGCAATGGTGGAGCCCACCGTGTGTTTGGATGCAGTTCACGTGCTAGACATTCTTTGTGAGTCAATGAGCACAATGGACGAAGGGTGCGCTCGAGTAAAATTGCATACCAAGGATGAGGCGACATATTCCGAAATTGAGGCAAACGACAATTGGGCCGAGGCTTTCGTGGATCAACCCACACGGACGTTTGGGACTTATCTTAGAATTACACATGATGCCATCTGCACAGCCGCCGTCACGACCTGACTTGAAGACTTTATCCTAGATGTGTTTTTGACCTTGTTTGGCGAGGTGGCACATGCAGGCGTGCACCTTGACGCGGCTGACTTGGGAATGATGAAGGTGCACAGAATCAAGGGAACGGATCTCGAAGATTCTGGTAAGCAAATGTTTGAAGTGATGGCTACAGCGAACGCTGAGACAGGCCTTCCTAGGGTACATGTCAATGATGCTGAAATAACTGCGAGCAATAAGGAGGAAATCACCTTTGCCTCGACGGTCAACCGCTGGACTTTATCCAAAATCTTTGCGGGTGTTGAGGCCCTCTTGGCTCTCGCCAACCTTTCTGCAGCCCAGCCCATCGCGATAGCACTTACATCAAAGTGCATCCTTACCATGTCGAAAAATTCAGTGAGTATCTTGGTATCGTATACGCCTTTAGGCCGCATCTCGGTCCCCGTTCCTGCCAACACGGCTTCGGGCACCTACTACCTCCGTGCCACTCAGAACGGTCTCTCCTGGTGCTCTCAGCTCGTGGACTACGTTGCTGCGGTGTAAGAATCACAAATGTAAGTTTAAAATTTTGCTTTTGTTCTGTCGTCGCCCATGTCTACCAGCAGTAACAAGGTGTGTTGTCACAGGAAACTTAACAGGATTGAATCGACAAGTACGAAGAAGTGATGCCGACTTAGGTGAGTGATAGAGAAATAGTGAGGAAAAGATGAATACGCGGTTTAGGAGGCAAAATACGGATTTTGCCTACGGACGCATGCATTTGGTCGACCGAATGCTATTGTAGTGCGTGTTTCTGCGAGACTAGCGCTAATATTAATATTAAACTCGCCCTTTATCCTTACTATGCACTCATCTGTTTATGACCTTGGCTACAATCTCACACAAACCAAAGTCATGCGCTCTGTGCATTGCAACAATATTCGCTTTCGAGGCATGTCATGAACATACAGGAAGACAATTTATTCGCCAATCTGGTCTAATATATGAAAGCGATTCATGGTCATTGTTCCAACCACCAGGGTGGTGCTTCCCCAAAAGAGTGGACTAGGAAAGTGGGAACCACATAAAGGAATAAAGGATCCACAAATAGGCAATATAAGAGACTATGTGCTTTCTCCACTTATTTTGATCCCATCTTGTCAGCACTATTTCTTCTTCGTACTCCGTCGTGGTGTGTCACTGGCCTCGTTTCTGGCTGCTCCACTTCATATATTTTTTAATTGCTCTATTTTTCTATCCCCATCACATGGATACGATCAAGCGCACGTTTACAACAGTCATAAGGAATAGAGTCACATACACTAAGGGGAATATGTATCTCCTCATACTCACTTGGTTTCCCCCCTTTTCGTTCTCTCTATTCCTTACCACCCTCCATCATGCCCTTTCACAGTATTTTTTGCACTCTTTTCTCTTCACTCCTTACTCAGTCCCCACTCCTTTCTTCATGCACACACACAAATGACCCTTTCGCCTTCTTATCCCACGGTCCTCTCAATTGCCCTCCTTTTCGTCACCCCCCCTTTTCTTACAGTGCTACTCTATCTCTGTAGCCCGCACGAAGCCCTCCCCTCTACGGAGTCCCCCCCTCCTGAGTTTCCTCCCCCTTCTTCCATTTCTTCCCCCTCCTTAACCTCCTGCGCCGAATAAATCGAGGGAGATCCCAACGACGACACATCCGACTCCGGCCCGCGACTAGCCCCAAAACCCGTGCCCCTAGTCTCCTTCCCCTCCCCTCCTCCAAACTCCTTCTCTAACAGCTCCTCCCTTGCATTTTTTCCATCCTCTGCCATTTCCGCCGCCTGTATCTGACCTCGTGCCACGGTAATTTTACGATCTAACACCGCTCCTTCTTCCCTCAGCACCCGCTGGAGCTCCTGCAAACGACCCAGTTCTCGCCAATGCTGCCTCTCCTTCCCTCCCCCTCCAACACCCGTGCGAACCTCCTCCTCCTCTTCCTCCTCCTCCTCCCCTTCCTCCTCTCCCTCCAGCCGCCACTGTTGCTGCTCCTGCTGCTGCTCCTGCCGCTTTGTTTCCTGCTCTGCTTCCCAGGCTCGGTTCACCTCCTCCAACTCCCGGTGAATCGTCTCAACACGGCCCCGGACTTCCTCCCGCTTCCCCCACGCCCTCACCTTCCTTTCCTTCAGCTTTGTCACACCTATGGGGCTTTTTAGCAACTCACGCGCCTTCTTTTCCACTACCATCAACCCTTTATTCCAAGCCCGCTGCTCCCGTGCCACCCTCGCCATCATCCTCTCTTTCTCCGAATTCCTCTCTTGACAGGCCGCCTCAAACTCCTGCAGCTTCGCCGTGTTTTGCTTATGTTCTTTTTCTAGCTCGACTTCCATCTTGTGTAGCTGCGCAAGGGTTTCGTATTCTTGGGCGATGCGACCCGACAACGTCGAAACCTCTACCGACAGCTCTTCAACCTGGGCACGTAAAAGCACGAGATCCCGGTCCAGCACGGTGCTGCGGGCTTTGTAACGGGCAGCTTGCTCGTAGAGGTCTGAGACACGAGATTTGTCATGTTCTAAGCCTGAAATAGGGGATATGGAGGGAACGAAGGGAGGAAGATCGGAGTCAGTCCATGGCATCGTCGTCTTCCCATCCCCCCCTTTCCCATTTTCTTTCCTTCTACTTACTTTCAGCCACGTGCTGGAGCTTGATGTTCTCAGCGTGCTGGATGGCATTATTCTCAATTGAGAATGAACCGTGGTAGTTGTCATGGGATGGCATGTTTTCTCTGGTAGAGGCAGTGTTTTGCTGTTTCGTATGTGTTTGTGAGGAGTGAGGAGGGGAAGCAAGGAAGGAAGAGGTCGTAAGGCGAGGTGGTGGAAGGAAGGCACGAAAATGAGGATAACAGATAGTCAGAAAGATGGCGAGGCTGTTGCCGCCGCTAGGACTGCTGATACTATGGAAAGAGCACGAGGAGCCAAGCATGAGGAGATGGTTGGGGGGTACTACGCGGGGAAGAGGAAGCATGAACAAGCATGAGGAGAAGGAGAGAGAAAAATGGGAAGCTGGAGTTAGACATATGGTCAGCAGAGTGTACATGATGAGGAGGACATGATGATCGAGGATTGTGGAACGAAGCTGATATATATGTATATGCGTTTGTGATTATGTTCGTAGAAGGGAGCGTATCGCGCGCCCCTCCAGCGATGAGCGAGAATGACGCATGCGTTCGCTTGAATAATCTCTTGAGAGTACTCACCATCAGACACACCTCAGCACACACTCTCCTTTCCTTTCTCTATGTCCATCTCAGTGATCCTTACCCTTGTTCCCTTCTTCCAAACCACAACAAACGATACCAGGCGCACCCCGCGCCATCCTGCGCTCTCCTCCCACCTTCCATCGCCTTCAGTACTACAACCATTACCATGGGTCGTCCTACCCTAATCAAAGGCGTAATTCTCGATCTATCCCTGCTGCTCCGCCTGAGTAGCGGCGGTTTGCCCTTGGTTCGCACAGCTACCCCTGCTGCGGGTGTTGATTCATCTGCGCTATCTTCCCGACAACGGCCACTCCTCCCTGAGGACGAATTGGAACGACGCATTCGCTTGGAGATGTTTGGATCTGGTTTCGCTGGAGAAAGAGGAGGGGGGGCGGTGGGGAGGGGAGGCGAACTGGGATCGCAAACGCAGCAGCAGGAGGCGGAGGGAAAGACGGACATGATCAGCACACTGGCAAGGACTTTGGGGGTGACGGGGTTTGAGTCTGGAGGAGGGGGAGGGAGGGATCCACGTGAGGCATTTTCCTCTGCCACAATAGCTTCCTCCTCTACCGTCACATCTACTGCCTCTTCCCTTGACCCTGTCTGCTTTCCTGGAGCCCCTGCTCATTCCCTCTTTCCCTTTCCCTCCTCCACCTTCTCCGCCTCCTCCGCCTCCTCCTCCTCCTCCTCCTCCCCCACCGCAGATGTCCGCAACAAGTATCTAGCCCGGCTTCGTGCGAAAGGACAAAATCAAAAACACAACAACAGCAGCAACAACAGCAGCAGCAGCAGCAATGGTAGTAGGGACAACAACGATCTTGCTATCCGACAGAATCGTGTGCGCCGGTTGATGGAAGCGAGGGACGGCGGGAGGGACGGCGGGAGGGACGGCGGGAGGGAGGGTGGGAGTGAGGGTGGCAGGAAGGGTGGATTGCTGACGTCGTCGGTGATGGACGTGTTGGATTACATGACTTGGCGGGGATTACGTTTAGGGTTAATACCGAGGGGGAGGAAGGGACTAACGAGCGAGGTGCTGATGGGGGCTAGGCAGGGAGTGAAGGAAGGAGGGATGGAGGGAGGGAGGGTGCGTTTTGAGGCAATTCCAGCTTTGGGCGAGGGGGAGGAGGAGGAGGAGGAGGAGGAGGAGGAGCATGAGGAGGGAGAAACGAGGAGGAGGAGGAGGGAGAGGGAGGAGGTGCGGTGGTTGTGCGAGGAGCTGGGAATAATACCGCGAGAAATGTTGATGGTGACGGCCGAGTCGACCTTGGTTGGGGTGGGGAGGAGTGAGGGGTGTTTTACGTGCCTGGTCAGCGCCAGGAAGGGAGAGGGGAAGGGAGGGGGGAGAGGGGAGGAGCATTATCAGGTGACGGCGTGGGAGGAGTTGCAGTGGGTGATTGAAGATTTGAATGGGATTTCCTACAGACAGAGGTGAGAAGGAGGAGGAGGATCAGGAGGAGGAGGAAAAAAATCGCGAGAAGGTGGAAGGGAGGCAGAAAAGGGCAAGTAATTGAGCCTTAAGAAAGTAAATGAGCGTGATATCTAAAGCGAGATGAGACAGGTAACCTCTGTAGGCGTGGCCCGGGATAGACTCACATCAGACACTGGATCCCTTGCTCTCATCACATCATCATCGTCACCACTACCACCACCACCTCCACCTCCATCGTCTTTTCCCACTTCTATTATGTTCGTTTTGCTTCATACTTTACCCCCACCTCCCCCTTCATCTGCGCATGCATGCAGACACCACCTACAACTCCACCCTTTCCCTCCCTGCTTCCCCCCCCCTTTCCCCCTCTACTTCCCTTGCCAGCTCTTCCAGCATCCCCAACAACTCCTGGTGGTATTCGGGGTTGACTCCCTCCGCCCACCTCTCCCGCCCTACCTCCTCCCTTGCTCTCCTAACCACCCTCCCCACCACATCCCTTCCGCCCCAATGCCCGTGCCCACTGCACCCACCGTGCAAAAGTCCTAAGGCCTCCACCACCTTTTCCGTCTCCACCGCCTGCGCCCCTGTACTCCCTCCCCCCTTCCCTCCCTCCCTCGCCACCTCCTCCAGCAAGACCAACGCCCCCTGGCACCAGGTCGGCGTCGTCACTCCTTCCAAAAGGGAGGCATGGAGGGAGGGGGGGGGGGAGGGAGGATGTCGCGCCTCCTCTACCTCCCACGTGGCTTCCTGTCCTTGTCTGGCCTCCAGTATCATGTCGTGAGCAAAGGCAACAAGCTTCAATCGAAGAGCCCGCCGTCCACTCGAGGACGAGGACGAGGAAGGGGAGGAGGCGAGGAGGCGACCCATGACCTCCAACCCCCCCTCCTTGAGCAATTGGGATTGCACCAAAGCGTTTCCCCTTGCTGCCGATGTCAAGGCATATACGGTCTTCCTCAACAACTCCTCCCCGTGCTCCCTCTCCTCCCCCTCCACCCCACCCTCCGCCGCCTCCCGCAGTATTTCCACCAAAAGCGTCAACGCAGAGTCCCCCTCTCCCTCCTTCCCTCTCTCCAAAACCCATCCCTGAAATCCCCTATCATTCTTCACCGCATTTCCCACCGCCCACGCCGCTCTCCACCTCACCTCCTTCCCTCCCCCCCTCCCTAGCCTACCCACCAATAAAGGCCACCCGCCCAAGGTATAAAAGTCCTGAGCCATGTCCACATCCGACAACCAGTCTTCCAATTCTATCAATGCTTGTAGTAGCAACCCTTCCTCCCCAGCTCCCTCCCTCAGCACCTGTATCAACCTCCCCAGTTCCTCCGCGGGCTTGAGCATGTTGTCATATGCCTGCTGCAGCATCGCTTGCCTTTCCTCCCACAAACCCTCCACCTTCTGCCAAAACACTTCTTCTTCTTCGGGGTGCGACAAGTCAGGAGGACGAGTGGCAAGGAGGGCATCGACACCCATGCTGGCGCGCTCGACAGGGGGGAGGTTGGAGATGACTTTGAGCATGGTTTCCCGGCGAGTGGGAAGGGGGCCACTGGCCGTGTCCAAGGCCTCTTCCGGGGTGTTTTTGATGGTAATGCTATCAAGCAGCCCTCCTCCATTCTGTGACTTGTTCTGGTTGGGGGGTATGAAAGTTGAGGAAGTGCTGACGGCAGTTCCAGCAGCTCCTGTTGCTGCTGCTTGTGCTGTCTCGTCCGCGTCCAGGAGCTTGCCCAGTCTCTCGCCCGTCGACAAATCCAGCTTCACGTGCAACCCTGGAGGGACCGATGCATCGCGTGGGATGGGCTGCCATTCGTTGGTAGCATGAAAGACGTTTTCTTCCTTGCGGATTTGCTTTTCTTCATTCTCTCTCGTGGCTGCGCTGGTGGGGGAGGGTAGGAGGAGGAGGAGGAGGAGGAGGAGGAGGAGGGAGTAGCTGGAGAGGGTGGAGAGGACGACGAGGACTGTGTTGCGAGAAGGACGACAGGGTTGATGTGGCCATGAGCGCGCCATGCTAGTAGGTATCTGCTGTGGGATATAGGTCATTGCAGTGAATAGGAGGAGGATGAGGATCTCTTGTGATGTGTGCAGTCGGGTCGTGAAAGATGAGCAACAATGGGGGGCTATGGAAGAAGGAATTGCTGACTTTTAAAAGACACAGGCAGGAGAAGATGGCAGCACTGACACCAGGAAAACACGAGAACACTTTTTATCGAGACAACAGAGAGAAATATGCCTGTGGTGGTGTGCTAGTGAGATGGAGAATGAATGCACGAGTGAAGAGCTTCCTTCTTTGGGAAGGGTTGCTGCCGTTGGTGGCCTCGCCAACTCACGAGGGAACATACCATACGACCATACCATACGTACCATACGACTACTATGACTTAGTTCTTTTTTGCCGTTCCTACATCCCTCTAAAACTATCGCGTGCAACCTGCGTCCTCTAGGACTTGCACACGAGGGGGAGCCTTCCAACAATAAAATGTTACCGATTCATCCCTTATTCCTTGTCCGAGTTTTACTAGCGACTTTGACAGATTTTTCGATCAGGCAAAGTCCCCGGACGGCCCACACAGGGCCAGGAGGAGAAGGGGAAGGAGGATAAAAGAAGAGGACAGCGGGAAGGCTACACATAGAATGTCCGCATATCTTACCTCTCCCATCTCCCCACCCCTTCTCTTCCCACCTAACCCTGTGATCAGCTGCAGCGACAGCACCTGCATCCGCAAAGGTCATTCCAGTAGGAACGGCAGAAACGGGGAATCGCATAATCACAGCGGTGTTCATCGGCTTTCCTCAAAAAGGGACATAGAAGGTAGGGATGAGGGGCGGGCTAGAGGTCGCGAAGCAAGAGCAAGGGGAGGAGTAAAGAAGAGGGAAGGGAGGAAACTTTTTCGGTGCTTTTACAGGGAGGCAGTGAAAGGGCAGAAAGTGGAACCGGAAAGAGAGCGAGGACAGGAAGAAACTAGGCGGTTTTCGGTCGGTGTGACAGGAGAACATCAGACTATCTACCGGGTGAAGAAGAGGGAGAAGAAACAAGAGAGAAACATTTATGAGACGGATGGGCGGCGGAAAAGGAAGGGGGTAGGTATACGGGTGAAAAGTCAGGGGTGGAAAAAGAGGCGAAGAAGTGTATATATGAAATCAAGGAGAAGATGCAGGTATTATCCAAGGGCTTTACGTAAGGGGCTTTACGTTATAGGGCCCTGAAAGAGTTTCGATATCCGATGCTCTATTTCCTCCGCGATAATGGATAAATGGATATATAAAGGAGAGCAACCACTGGTGCTTTGATGTGAGAACGAAAGCGGGAGACGAGAATGGAAGAGGTGCAGACGATAGGTGAAGGTGGAGATGTAGATGCATGAACGTACATGTATTAATGATGCAGCTTCGGAAGGTAAAGGGAGTTTTAGTGACGTTCAAGGACGAGGGAAAGCATGCAAAAGAGCGCATGCACCGAAGAAAGTGTGGGACAGGTCTTCATTGAAGGCCACCAACCAACCGTTGTGTTCGATTGGATTGACTCCGCCTTTTTTCCATCTTCTCTTCTTTTGTTCTTTTCGTTACCTGATTTCGGATGACCGCATCGCTTTCTCGTCACCGCCGCACTACTAATCTTTCTTTCATGCTTCTTCTTCTTCTTCTTCTTCTTCTTCTTCTTCTTCTTCGTCTTCATCTTCTTCTTGTTGTTGTTGTTGTTGTCGTTGTTCTTGTTACTGCTGCTGCTGCTGCTGCTGCTGCTGCTGCTGCTGCTGCTGCCGCCGCTGCTGCTGCAGCTGCAGTTGCGACCTCCTTTTCATCTTCTTGCTTCTCAAATTTCGCTCCTACCTGATTGCTTTCTCTGCTGCCTTTCCTTCGTTCACGTTCTTGTCTTTTGGGCTTCCATCTACTTGCTTCTCAATAATGACCTTCCAGACTCCGCCATCACCAGAAGACGAATTACATATCAAATAAAATTCTTAAAATTTCTTCGGGTCGTGAAACGGGAGGTGGTGATTTTGCTGCTGGCATGCGGCCTCTATTCCTTCTCCCCTCTCTCTCCTTTCTTTGCTTCCGAGAAAACACGCCAGTGACGACATAAGTGTTCTTCAATCTATCCTGCCTCATCCCCAGCTCCTTTCCGGCTTCAGTAAGGTATGTAGGTCTACCTTTCACGCATCTCTCGTTGGCGTTTCTTCTTTCCCTCTATCGCTGCCCCCCGGCTTCCCAGCCTCTCCCACTCTTTCCATTGCAACCCTCGAACTGCTGGAATCGTATGTATATATAATAGAAATAAAATGCCTGAAATGCGCCTTCCCTCCCTTCCTCCCTCCCTCCCTTTCCTCTTCCATGCCCGAGGAGCTACCACTCAGACACGTAATTGAAACAGGTGATCGTGTCTTACCTCCCTCGCCTCCCTCGCCTCCCTCGCCTCCCTCCCTCCCTCCCTCCGTCTTTCACCCAGTAAGCATCATACTGCCGATTCAAAAGCTTAGGAAGAAAGCAGATTCGAGGTCATAGACGCCAGCTTTACTCCCTCCCTTCCTCCCTCCCTCTATGTATAGAAGACACACACACACACACATGTCAGTGCCTAACCCATTCAAAAATGTTTTCGCCCTCCGTCCCTCCCTCCGCCCCTCCCTCTATCACTCCGTTCCTTCCTATCCTTCATCCTCCTCTTCCTTCTTGGGCTGTACTCGGTAGCCGATCGTGCTGTTCTGCGCCGCCCGCCGACGGTCCTGTGAAGCGAGGGATGGAAGGATGGAGGGCGAGTAAGTGAGTGGGTGGGCGAGGAGTCGAAAAAGGTGGGATTTGGTCATGAAAGGGGAGGGGAGAAAATGTAATTTGAAGGATAGAAAGGCTAAGATCGAAGGGAGAAAATGTAATTTGAAGGATAGAAAGGCTAAGATCGAAGGGAGGAAAGATGACTACACTCCTAGAGAACGGCTGGGACAGATCCATCACCACGTGACGATGACCCCATCACCACATCCACGCCGCACAACAACAAGACAGCACGGACCCAGCCCTCCCTCCCTCCCTCCCTCCCTCCCTACCTCCATGGCCAGCTGCTGCAGCATCCGCATGCGGAGGGCCTCGCGGATCTGAGCGCACTTGGGCACGTGACACTCCTTGTTCTTGCAGTTTTTGGCGTGGTATTGGAGGAGGAGCCAGACACGCCGACACTTCTTGCAGCCGCCTTGCGACTTGATGGGGCACTGGCGAGGAGGGAGGGAGGGAGGGAGGGAGGGAGGGAGGGAGGGAGGGAGTGAGTCCGGCGTGGTTGTGACAGACAAGAGCGAAACAAGAGGAAGGGAGGGACGTACCTCGTGCACGTGCTTAAGGAGTTCTCGCATTTTGAGGCAGTTGGAGACACAGTCGGGCTTTTGGCAGGTGCAAGAATGGACCAGAAGCTCCAGGTGCCGCCGAAGCATTTCCTGAGGGAGGGAGGAAGGGAGGGAGGGAGGGAGGGAAGGAAGGAACGTTGACGTGCAGGCTCAAGAAAAGGATGCCATGGCATGCAAGCAAATGTTCGAAGAAAGGAGGGAGGGAGGGAGGTAGGGAGGGCGTACCTTGTGACGGAGCATGTCGCTGTCCCCCCCGGCCTCGGTCGCGGCTTTCCCTCGAATGAGGACGCGAGTGAGGGGATGAGGGTGCCGCCGCCAGCCGCCCTGAGTGTAGCAATCTTGGCAGATGGAGAAATCCTGAGGGAGGGAGGGAGGGAGGGAGGGAGGGAGGGAGGGAGAGGGGACCGGGTGAGTATAAGGTTGCACACGAGCGCACGACGCAAATCACACCCGACGACAAGCGCTAGTCATCCTCCTTCTCTCCTTCCCTCCCTCCCTCCGTCCCTCCTTCCCTCCTCGCCACTACTCACGTCCTCGCAGCTTTGTGCGCAGGTCCACTTGAAGGGGGAGGTGATATCCTTCCCGCACGCCACGCAGGCGGGAAGGAACTTGGGAGCATCGGGGTTTATCAGGTGGTAGATGCACATCATGGAGGAATGCTTCGCCCGCCGGAGGACGTCAAATTGGTAGTGATTGCCTGCAAGGGGGGGGGGGAGGGAGGGAGGAAGAAAGGGAAGGTCAGCAGTTCAGAAGCGATATATTCCAACCGACCTCGCTCTCCTCCCTCCCTCCCTCCCTCCCTCCCTCCATTCAACCAACTCACTTCCACGTACGTCCCTCCCGCCCTCCCTCCTCCTCACCTTTACAAAAGTCCAGGAACTCGCTCCGTGTGTCGAAGATCTCGCACTCCTCGTTCGGATCCGGGTCGATCGTTTCGTCCTTCCCTTCCACCACTTCTGGCGGCACAAATGATGATGACACCTTCCCTCCCCCTCCCCCTCCTTCCGACGAAGAGGAGGAAGACGCAGAAGAGGAAGAGGAAGAAGGAGAAGTAGAAGCAGCAGTTGTAGTGCCAGCGGTTGAGCCAACGTCTGGTGCTGCTCCTGTCTTTCTCTCTTCCCCCCCTTCCTTGCCCTCCGACGCGACGGCCGCGCTGGTGAGGGTGGAGGACGAGGAGGAGGACGCTCCGACAACCTCCCCTTCCTTCCCCTCCTTCTCGCCCCCCCCCCCCTCCTTGGGCGACAAGCCAGTGACAGAAGCCTCCGCCGTGCCCTCTTTCTCCACCTCCTCCTCCTTCTTCTCTCCTTCCTTCCCCTCTTCCTTCTTTTCCTCCTTCTCCTTCTCCTTCTCCTTCTCCTTCCCCTCGCCATTGGCCCCTTCCACTTCCATCGCACTCGGACAAGCAGCAGTCGCCCTCCCTTCTCCCTCTCCTTCCTCCCCCCTTCCCTCCTCCTGCGAGATCTCCTCCTGAGACGCGTCACCCTTTTTCTTCCCTGCCTCTCCTTCCTTCGGCCCTTCCCCCCCTCCTTCCTTCTTCTCACCGCCATTTCCCACGCCGTCACCGCCGGAGGGCGGGAGGGAGGAGGAGATTTCCTCCTTCACGCCCTCCTTCACGCCCTCCTTCATCTCGGGACCAGCTTCCAGCATAGGAGGAGGAGGGGGACAGGGCTTCTTCTGCCGGGCCTGGAGGGATGGAGGGAGGGAAGGAGGGAGGGAGGGAGGGAGGGGTTGAGTAAAGAGGAAGGGAGGGAGGAAGGGAGGGAAGGAGGGAGGGAAGGAGGGGAGGATGCACCTCTTCACTTTCCCTCTTGAGTCGATCGGCACAGGCCCGGGCGTACTCGGGGGGGTAGAGGTTGGCCACTATGAAGGATTCCTTCATCTACAGGGTTCCAGCAAGGGAGGGAGGGAGGGAGGGAGGGAGGGAGGGAGGTGTGAGAATCCGGTCGCGAACAGGAGCAGATCATGCCTCCTTCGCTGTTCATTCCCTCCCTCCCTCCCTCCCTCCCTCCCTCCCTCACCTGGTTGATGATCTCCCCGAGCCTTTCCATGACGGGATCTCTGTTGATCTCCATCCCCGATCCGTCATCCAGCTTCTGCCGGACGCTCCTCTTGCTCTTGCTGCTTTTCTTCTTCTTCTTCATCTGCCCTCGTCGCTTCTTGGAATCCGCGCCTGAGTGCGAAGGAGGGAGGGAAGGAGGGAAGGAGGGAGGGGGAGGGGAAGGAGTGAATAAATCCATTCACCTCCAAGCCGGGCTTGACCATACCCTCCCCCTCCTTCCCTCCCTCCCATCCTCTTTCCCTTCCTCAGTCGTGACCTACCTCCTCCTGCTGCCTCCTCGGCCTCCTCCTTCTCCTCGTCCTCGATTTCCTTGATCAGATTCTCCACCTCGCCGATCCTGGGTAAGGGAGGGAGGGAGGGAGGGAGGGAGGGAGGGAGGGAGGGAGTTGAGTGACAAGACACAACGAGAGCTTCTGCGTCAGTGGCAGGTGCGACAGATTGCCTGCCTTCCCTTCCTCCCTCCTCCCTCCCCCCTACCAATAGTCGCCTTCCATGTAGGGCAGCACGGTGGCGTCGTTGTTGGGGTCCACAAAATTTTCTTCGTAGAGGGTGGTGATGCTGTGCACCACGCCCTTTTCCTGGAGGGAGGGAGGGAGGGAGGGAGGGAGGACTGTGGCTTTAGATAAAGAGGAAGGGGAAGAGGCAGCGAGAAGAGGGTTGGAGGGAGAGAGCAGACAGAAAGAAAGAAAGGAAAGGAGGGAGGGAGGGAGGGAGGGAGGGAGGGAGGGAGGGGCGCACCTTGGCAGTCTCGAGCATGATCCAATACCACTTACGAAGCCGATCCTCTCTCGGTACTTTTTGGTCCTGTCAGAAAGGAGGGAATGAGGAAGGAAGAGAGGGAGGAAGGGGAGGAAAGACGGCAGAAATGCGCACGGAATGGTGAGCCATACGCATGAACGGAAGGAGGAAAGGGAAGGAAGGGAGGGAGGGAGGGAGGGAGGGAAAGGAAGGGACGCACAGGTGGGTGAAGGGAAGGAAGGGAGGGAGGGAGGGAGGGAGGGAGGGAGGGAGGGAGGGAGAGAGGGAGGGAGGGAGGGAGGGAGGGAAGGAAAGGGACGCACAGGTGGGTGGCAATGGAGGATGTAGTCGTCGCCCTTGAAGGGCGGGCAGGCCCAAATATGGGCCGTGTGGAAGCCGCGTTGCTTGACGTAGTCGAGGTAGGCGATGAGGATCTCGTGGTAGATGCTCGTGCGGAATTCGCGGGGACGGAAGTAATGCACCGAGTCCAGGTACGAGATGTAGACACGGCGCTGAGGGAGGGAGGGAGGGAGGGAGGGAGGGAGGGGTGTGGGTGGGTGCAGGCAGACCGTGTGGGGGTAGTTGGAGCTGATGGGGACTCCCCGGGGGATAACGCAGGTGAACCATTCCCTCCCTCCCTCCCCCCCCTCCCTCCCCCCCTCCCTCCCCCCCTCCCTCCCCCCTCCCCACCTGGTTGGGCATGGGGCACTGGTGTCCGTACTCGTAGACATACATGGCAAAGAGGATCACGTCCACCCCGTCGATGTTCTGGAAGAGCACCAAACACTTGCTTTTGGCGGGAAACTCGTTCGGGTAGTCCTGAGGGGGGGGAGGGCGGGTGAGCAAGACGAACGAGAAACATCATGTAAGGTCTAGGTAAGCTACAACACTAACGGAGAATGGTGCATTGCCTCACCCTCCCTTCCTGCCCTCCCTCCCTCCCTCGCTCCCTCCCTCGCTCCCTACCTGGGCGGCATAACATAGCGCTTCAGCAAAATGCCTCACCCTCCCTTCCTGCCCTCCCTCCCTCCCTCATTCCCTCCCTACCTACCTGAGCGGCATAACGCTTCAGCATGCGCTCTCGGACGGGGAAGGTTTTGTCCGTGGAGAGAACCTGACGAATGTACACGGCGTTGCGGACCCGCTCGGCCTCTGTGGGAGGGAGGGAGGGAGGGAGGGAGGGAGGGAGGGAGGGAATCTGAGTTAATACCCAACAACAATAGGCGATGCAGTGGAAAGAGAAGGAGGGAAGGAGGGAGGGAAGGAGGGAAGGAGGGATGGAGGGAGGGAAGACGTACGGATCTTGGGCTTGTGCTCCTTCCGGGCGTCCTTGAGGAGAGCCTCGTAGCACTCGTTGTACTTGAGGTGCACTCTACAAGGACAGGGAAAGAGAGAGAGGGAGAGAGGGGAAAAAAGAGGGAAGGGCGGGATGAGGAAGCCAAGTCGAGAGAAAGTATTTTCAAACGCCCCATCCACATGCTCCGTTCCAATCTTCCTTCTTTCCCTCCCCCCCTTCCCCCCCCCCCCCCCCCCCCTGCTCTTCGCAAGAGCCGTACCTCTTCTCAATGAAGGCGGAGAACTTGTTGTGCTTGATGAATTTAGCCGACAAGGGAGGGGTGGAGGGGATACCTCCGTTGGGTAACTTCTGACGGCGAGCGATGGTGCACGAGGGGCAGTAGTACTTGACCGACTCGCCTGGAGGGAGGGAGGGAGGGAGGAAACGAAGAAGAAGAGGTCGTGGGAGATGTGCGTCAATTTGTCAGGTGAGCAGAAGGAGAAGAACGGCAAGTCCCGCCCAGCCATGCAAGAAGGAGGGGGGGAGGGAGGGAAGGAGGGAGGGAGGGAGGGAGGGAGGGAGGGAGGGAGGGATTACCCTGGTCGTTTCGGCCGTTGTAGAGCGCGCAAACTTGGTGGACCCATTGGGAGCACTCGTCGCAGGCCACCCACGACTCTTCCCGTTGCTGGAGTGGGGGGCAAAGAGGAGGAAGGAAATAACGGTAGGGGCATGAGCGAGGGAAAGGGAGGGAGGGAAGGAGGATGGAATGAGTGGGAGGGGAGTCACGGTGGAACGAGTCCATGGAGAGTACGCACCCTCTCTGCTCCTCCCTCCCTCCATTCCCCCATCCCTCCTCCTTACCTTTATGTTCTTCTCCTTGATCAATTCGCTCTTCTTCAGCACCGTCCCGCCAATGTGGATTTCCTCTGCATGGATGCGTGCGGGCGTGTGTGGGGGTAGATTGAATACGGGGGACCAGGGTCAAGTACATATTAGAGATTAAGCTTGAACGAGTGATCCTAATCCTAATCTTAATACGTAATTGGGAGGACATGGATCAAAAGTACATGAAAAATAAGAGAACGAGTCATATAAGGTGTCACCTCCTTCCCTCCCTTCTTCCCTCCCTCCCTCTCTCCAGTCGTCCCTCCCGCCATACCGCCTTTGATCTCCTGATAGCAGGGAACACACCAATGGTACTGATTGCGGCCTCCGGTGTAGAAGTACGAGCTGCGCCGGATACGACTGCTGTTGCACGAGCCTGAGGGAGGGGGTGAGGGATGGAAGGAGAGGGAGGGAGAGAGAGAAAGAGGGTTACTTTTCCGAGCCCATACTTCCCCTGTCTGCGCCAGAAGCTTCCAGTAGTAAACCCCCTCCCCTTCCTCCCCTCCACCCAGGACTGCAGGCGGCGTTTTCAATTTCATTTGAGTTCTTTATATCCATTTAGGGCTTACCGTTGCAGTAGTAGACTGCAGGCTCGAAGTACAGCTTCTCGCACCCGCAGAGAATGCACGACTCGCCCCTGTGTAGGGGTGGATAAGTCAGTACGGATGCGGGTGAAAAATGTGGCTGTGCATGACTTGACTTGCACCGACGTTCATCATAATCAGCATCTTCTTCTACTACAACTACTACTTCTTCTTCTACACTTCTTCCTCTCCTCCTCATCATCATTCTCCTCCTCCTCCTCCTCCTCGTTCTTCTTTATTTTCTTCTTCTTCTTGATTCCTCCTTCTCCTCCTTTCCCTTCCCTTCCTTTTCCTTCCCTTCCTTCCTCCCTCCCCCCTTCTTCCCTCCTTCCCTACCTGTTAACGGTCATCTTCTCCTCTCGGCGAATTTCGTCCTCTAATTGCCGGAAGTCCCGGAAGAAGCTGTCGCGCATGTCCTTAGCCACCTGCAGGGAAGGAAGGGAGGGATGGATAAATAAGGCAGTGCTCGAATGGGAAAAACAACATCTCAAGTGAGCTTACCCCTCGCACCTTGTATCTCGGCTCGCTTCGCACCTTGCATCCCTCTGTCTACCCCTCCCTCCCTCCCTCCCTCCCTCCCGCCTTACCCTGTGGATCTCCTGCCCTGGTGGGTTGTAGAGAATGGCATTGTCAAACGTGAGCTTCACGTCCGCGGCCGCCTTCTCCATTTCCGTGTAGGAACAGTTCTCGAGGCGGCGCTTGACCTGCGAGGGAGGGAGGGAGGATGGGCGGGCGGGAGGGAGGGAATGGGATGAGAGCGGGTGGAACATGCAGGCACAACCGTCTTTCTGGCATGCCAGCAAACTGAGATACCCGGAGGGCCAGGCAAGGAGGGAGGGAGGGAGGGCGAGGCCACGTACAGTGCCCAGGTCCATGGGATGTTTAATGACGTCGAAGTAATCGGGGAGACCGAGTTTGGCAGGATCCACAGGCTCCTCGAAGATCCACCCGTACTCCGACTTGAGCTGCTTCAGGATGAGGGGGAGGAGCTGAGGGAAGAAGGGGGGAAGGGAGGGAGGGAGGACACAGGTGTGAGAATAGGAAACAAGAATACCCGCAACGGGGAGAGACCGATGTCAGGATCCCCCAACGCCCCCACTGCAGGAAGAGAGGACAGAACGATGGATGGTTGGAGGGAGGGAGGGAAGGAGGGAGGGAAGGAGGGGTGAACTCACCTTGACCTTGAGCTTGGCCGGGGTCATGAAGGCCCCACCAGCCCTCAGAGATTCCATATGGGCCTTGATTTGGGCGTCCGTGAACGAATTCACCAGCGACACCGAGTCTTCAAACCGCTGCAGCATGGCTGCGGTTGGGGGGGGAGGGGCGGCGACGCTTGGAGGAGGGGGAGGAATGGCCTTGGGGACCATGCCCCCCCTCCCTGCCGGCATGGGGCTGCCGACCATCCCCCCCCGCAAAGGCTGCCCCTGGAGCTGCTGGGCGGGCGCGGGCAAAGGGAGGAGGGGACGAAAACCTTGGTTGTTAGGCAACTGCTGGGCTGGCACCCATCCATGGGATTCGAGCTTGATCATGGGCCCATTTTTCGTCATGGCCACACGGTGCTGCTGCCCTCCCCCCCGGGGCGACACTCCCCTCCCTCCCGCTCCTCCGCCCACTACCTCCGTCCCGCCTTGCCTCTTCACTATCCCGTGCCCGGACAACGGGGTCAGGCCCTGATGTTGCCGCTGCATCTGCTGTTGCTGTTGCTGCTGCAGAAGCTGCTGTTTAGTTAGCCCGACGCCTCCTCCCGCCACCTGCAATTGGTCAGCCATCGCCGGGAGCATTGCTTGCTGCTGCTGCTGCTGCTGCTGCTGCTGTTGGACGACCTGACCCGCTTTCCCCTTCTGCCTTACCCCGCCCCGTCCTCCCCTCCCACCGATCAACGGCTGCGCTTGGATCGGCATCAGCCCCCCTCTTCCTCCACCCATCCCTTGCTGTAATTGCTGCTGTTGCTGTTGCGGAATGTACATCTGTTGTTGTTGTTGTTGTTGTTGTTGTTGTTGTTGTTGTTGTTGTGATTGCTGCTGCGGCTGCGGCTGCGGCTGTCCTGGTACCGGCATCACTCCTCCCACTCCTCCTTGATTCAGCTGAGGCATGGGTTGGGATGCGTTGCGGGAGGACCGGATGGTGTTGCGCACGGGTCCACACACCGGGCAGTTCGTGTCCTTGCACTTGTGATAGTGGGAGAGGACGTATCTGGGAAGAGCGAAAGGGACGAAGGCAGGGGAGGAATGAACGGGTGGTGAGTATGGATGAGGCAGAGAGATTTTTGAGAAAGCACAGGGATAGGCAAGGAACGTCTCTCCCTCCCTTTCCTCCCTCCCTCCTTTCCTCCTTGCCATGCTCACCTTGACGAGACGCAGTGGGGAAATTGACACCGTTGCTCTCGGCACGATGCAATGTGCTTCCAGAGCTCCTTCATTCCTTTGCAGTTGGGGTACCCCTGGGGACACCTACCATCCACGTGGATACACTTGGATGCATGTCTTAGGTATAACAATCGCTGCTGCTGCTGGTGCAGGATCTGCTGGCGCTGCTCGGGGGTGTGCTGCATCCGTTGCTGCTGCGAAGTGGGAGGACCGCCGCCAGGGCCAGTAGGGAGCGGCATGGGTGGCTGATTTCGATTGGTGTTAATATTGCCTATGTTGCTGTCATTGGTACTGACGTTATTATTCATGCCACTGCGGCCGACCGCGAGAAGCTGGGCGCCACCGGGAACCTTGTGAGGCTGCTGCTGCTGCTGCAAGAACTGTTGCTGTTGTAGCTGCTGCTGGTGTTGTTGTTGTTGCTGCTGCTGCTGTTGTTGTTGTTGCTGCTGCTGCTGCTGTTGTTGTTGTTGTTGTTGTTGTTGTTGTTGTTGTTGTTGTTGTTGTTGTTGTTGTTGTTGTTGTGGAAAATTGCCTCCGCCGTTAACGGGTGCGGGGCCGGCACGTCCCCCTCCTCGGCCTCCTTGACCCTGCTGCTGCTGCTGCTGCTGCTGGTGGTGGAAAAATTGCTGTCCTCCCTGCCCTCCCTGCTCGAGAGGTTGTGCCCCTCCACCCGGTCTTCTTTGCTGCTGTTGCTGCTTTTGCTGTTGCATTCCTCCCTGCGGCAGCATGTTTCCCCCTAAATTAGGTCCTGGTGGATGTCCATGAATGGCACTCCCAGGCTGCATTATTAGCCCTCCTCCTCCAATGCCACCCCCCCTCCCCCCCGGCCTCACGACGGCTCCCGCCCCCATCCCTCCTCCACCTGGCATCCCCCCCTGGTGAGGGTTCGGTAGGTGGATGTTACTCGCGTTCGCCGTCGGAACCATGCGCTGCAACTGCCCTGGCCCTGCTCCTGCAAGTGGCAACGCCTTTTGCGAGCCACCACCCGGCGTGCCCGACTGACCCATGAGCTGCCTCATTCCTCCCCCTCCTCCTCCGACTCCCAAAGCGCCTGGTTCTCCCGGCCCTTGCCCCGGGCTTTGACTACTCCGCTGGTGGTGCTTACCCATGTACACAGCAAGGCACTGCAGACGGTGCTTGAGGGTGTGCAGATTCGAGTACTCTTCCACCGTGCTGCTCCGCTTCCACAGGTAGTCTTCCAACCGGATGGCCATCTCATTCAGACGGTCCACAACTAAGGGCTTGTTGGGGTCCGGTACTGGCTTGCGTTGCTGGAGGAGCTGCATGATGTTCTTCACCATCTCTGTGCGCAAGGCCCTATGCTGCTCGGACTGTGGTTGGTTGCTCAAGGAGGTACGCTGCTGCTGCTGCTGCGTCTGCTGCTGCTGCTGCTGTTGAGGGGGGGGGCCTCCCCCTGCGACGATGTCCCCAGGAGCACCGGAAACAAGGGCTGACGGGGTTTGGAGGGAGGGTTGAAGCTGTCGTTGTTGTTGTTGTTGTTGTTGTTGTTGTTGTTGTTGTTGTTGTTGTTGTTGTTGATGTTGTTGATGTTGTTGTTGTTGTTGTTGTTGTTGTTGTTGATGTTGTTGTTGTTGATGTTGTTGTTGTTGTTGTTGTTGTTGTTGTTGTTGTTGTTGTTGTTGTTGTTGTTGTTGTTGTTGTTGTTGTTGCTGCTGCTGCTGCTGTCGTTGCTGCTGGTGTTGGAGAGAGACCATGCCTTGTGCCCCACCTGGCTGCTGTTGCCGTTGTTGCTGCTGTTATTTGTGCGATAAGAGAGCACACACACACACAAACACACACACACAGGTGAGCATGAAGACAGGCAGAGACAAGGAAAAGAGAGGGACACGTACCTGTGGCATGCGCTGCTGCTGCTGCTGCTGCTGCTGCTGCTGCTGCTGCTGTTGCGGCGATGGACCATTCACCGCACTTCCTCTTGGATGTTGGTGCTGCTGCTGCTGCAGAATGAAAACCTGTTGCTGCCCCTGACCCGACGATGGCATGGGGCCCCGCTGCTGATGCTGCTGCAACTGTTGTTGCAGTTGCGGGTTCGGGTATCTTCCTCCACCTCCTCTCCCTCCTGCAATTATTCCTCCTCCTTGTTGCTGGGAAGGAGGGTAGCTCACTCCCCCCGTCGCCCCGGGTTGGTGTTGTTGCTGCTGCTGCTGCTGCTGCTGCTGCTGCTGCTGCTGCTGCTGCTGCCCTCCTGCCCTTCCTCCTTGTTGAGATCCTCCTCGTTGTGATTCTTTCTGCGGCATGATTGTCCCACCTAGCGGTGGGGCCACCACTTGCTGGACCTGCTGTTGCTGCTGTTGCTGTTGCTGCTGTTGCGGAATGTAAGGCTGCGGCACCCCACCTCCTCCTCCCCCGGGCCCTCCCCCTCCTATAACTGCTGGCGGTGGCGGCTGCGAGCCCGTCACCTGCACACCCTCACGAGGAGAAGGAAGGGGACTCATCCCTTTCACGAGCCCTTTCCCTTCTGCTCCTGCCGTTGGCAAAGGGAGAGGCTGCAGTGGCGCCTGTCCCTCTGCCTGTTCTGGCATTGATGCCAGAGAGATGGAGGGCATTGAGGGCGGCTGTGATCTCCCTCTCTCCATCCCTCCCTGCGGCACCTGGATAAGGACCGCCATGTTCGTAGACGAGGGGGTGGGTGTGAGGGTCGGAGGGGTGGATGAAGAGGGAGGGAGGATGGGAGGGGTAGCAAGAGATGCTTGGCCTGCGCTTCCTGAGGAGGAGGAGGAGAGGGGAGGAGGAGGAGGGAGGGTCGAGGAAGGGGAAAGAGCGCTATTTCCACCCTCGTCTTGGACATCCGCAGGCATGCCGTTGGCGACATTTCCTTTCATTCCCTGCTTTGGCAAAAAGAGGGAGGGGAGGAGAAATGGAAGAAGGGATGGGAAGAGTAAAGAGTGTAAGACAGTATTTGAGGCCTTTCCCCTCAAAGTCTTGATTCCTGATCAATCAAAAGAGCACAGAGATCTAGAGCAAGAAGTGGGATGCTTACCGTCTCCTCCTTCTGCGACGATGATGATGGTGGTGGTGGCGGCACTGCGGGTAGGCCAGGTGAAGGAGGAGACGGAGGAGGATTAGACGGAGCTAGGGGCCCATCACTGCACTTGGATCCGTCCTCCACCCCGCCTGAACTGCTCGGCTCCATCCTATCTAGCGCCCTGCTTCTACCCCAGCGGCTGCTACAACTGTTCCTGCTCCTGTGGTTGCTACCCTCCTGCTGCTGCTACAGGATCAAGCCGTATAAATCTTGAAAGCACAACCTTATTACAGACAGCAGAAAATTGCGGCCTGTGTCAGAGCACGATGGCGGGTTTCATTCCCTGTCACGTGTCCATGGGTTGTGGAGCTCGTCTCGGTCGCTATCGCCGCCCTTTGCTTCTTCCCCCTTCGTTCCTAAACCCAACAGGCCCCCCAATAGACGCCCTATTTTGATATTTTGTAATGTGTGAATGGGCGGAAGAAAATGAGAAGACATGAAAGAGATAACTTCGAGTTTTTTTCTGCAAGTCGGCCTGCATTGCCAGCCTCCATTTTGTATCTTTCGCCAGAACTATTGCCCTCATATTCCTCGGTCCTCCCTTGGGGTCATCTAGGACTTTTGAAAGGAGAAAAAAGGTTTAGCCCTTCGAGACTCAGCCTGTTGGATTCACTCCTTTCTGAAACTATCCTGCTTTGTCAGTTGCAAAATTGTAGGGGTGGGTGGGCGGCAATGATGACGTTGTGTGGGGCGAGGAGACGCAACAGACACGAGATGGCCGAGCCTAAGCAGGGATCATATGGAGCCTGCCGGTCAATAACACAAATAATGCGCGCTTCCAACTCAAAACACCTGCGCTGTGCTATCTATCGGGGATGTATGGAGATGTTTTAGTGCTTAGATGGGTACACACCGTCCAGCATTTCAAGTGAGGTGTCTGCAAAGAGCACTTGCGCGCACCGCGGTGCCTCCCTTATTCGTTTTCTTGTAGCCTGTCTTACAACACACGGTGCGGGACACCAAAACCAAGACCCACCCCACAGAAGTGAAGATCTGATATTATCACACACATTTAAGTGCATATGAATGCGTGGGGCCACTGGTTCTTGACGGTGGCATCAGGTGCAGGGCCACTAGGGCAGGAGAGGCCTGGGAAGGGATCATGTGCTGCCCAGGCCTACCAATGCAATTTGGCGCAGGCACAGCTTTCACCACACACCAGTCACAAAGGCAGGATGTCATTTAAGAGATTTGGGTAGGGTGGAGGTGACAGGGTGGCCGCATGGACGCAAAGGGATGGTGTCAAGGTGAGGCAAAAGTAGGCTTCGCTGCTTGACCCGGAAGCAACATGACCCTCCTCCCGGTGGTCCACGACGGACGGGCGCGCGAACAACGAAGAGGTGATGGCCGCACTCCGTCAAAGAGGAGGGCATTGGCCTTTTATCGTCGTCTATTTGGGCAGCGCTTGTCAGTCCTGAGTTTCAGAGCAGGTTTGGCGTGTCTTGCTTGGTTATCACACTTACTTACAGTCTCCCACGGACAAGAAGGCGGTTCACGAGGGGCTTAGCGTGCTTTTTACGGACTCCTCACATGAAATGCTGTTCTGGTCTTTACCTTTAGAGACAGACACGGTATGACCTCGTGGTATATGATATGTATAAGCATACATGTATGCTTCAGCTCATGAGCTCACAGCATAATTCTCCCCGCATGGCTTTTTTTCCCCGACTGGCACAACACAGCTAGCCTCCCCACCCCCCGCCCTCTCTCCCCTCTTCCATCCTTCCCTCATCGGCGGCAGCCACAGCAGCAAAAAGAACAGTGTCCGCAACATATGGTAAGACCAGCAGCAATATTCCCTCCATCCCCCCACCCCCACGCATACATCCTCAACCTCCCTCCCTCCCTCCCTCCCTCCCTCCCTCCCTCCCTCCCTCCCTCCCTCCCTCCCTCCCTCCCTCCCTCCCTCCCTTGAAAGGCGCGTCCTGACCCAAGCACCACCAACGGTAAAGGCGGCAGCAGCAGCAGCAGCCCGTTGGAAGCCGGAACCACCACTTTGACGGGCCGCCACGATGACAGCATCTGGAGTCTCGCATGGACAACCCACGGCCAACTCCTCTCCGGCTCCGTTGACGAAACGGTCAAAGTGTGGTCTATCCCCCCTCTTTCCCCCACCTCCCTCTCGCCTTCCTCCCCTCCTTCCGCCCCTCCCTCCCTAACTCTGGCACATACCCTGGGAGAGCACCGATTGGGCGTGGTGTCGGTGGCGGCCAGCGGGCGGACGCCGGGGCTTGCGGTCAGTTGTTCTCTGGATTCGACTTTGCGATTTTGGAATACATTGAATGGAGAGAAAGAGGGGTTGGGGGACGTGAAAGCAGGGGCAGGAGAAGCGTGGACAGTCGCTTGGTCGCCCACCGCATCTCTTGTTGCCAGCGGTACGCAGAGGGGCTGTGTGAATGTGTGGGAGGTGGGAGGGATAGAGGAAGGGAGGGAGGGAGGAGTGGCGGTGCTCCCCTCAACGGTGGCAATGACGTTAAAGACCCAGTCGGGCAAGACCGGAGGTGGGGGAGGAGGGAAGGGTGGACGGAAGGAGGCCAGTGCACCGTTTATTTTCAGCGTGGCTTTCTCGCCGGACGGGAGTAAAT
>CP038117.1:1582526-1596162 GCA_004519485.1 Nannochloropsis oceanica
CCTTTCCGTCAGATAAGTATCTCCCCTGCTGCTTCGGTCGAAACTCACCCCCTCCCTCCCTCCCTCACCCCCTCCCTCCCTCCCTCCCTCCCTCCCCAGGTGATGATGTTCTCGGCCACCCTTTCCAAGGGAGATCCGACCCGTGTGCCGCAAGTTCTGCCAGGCCCCTCTCGAGATTTTTGTGGACGACGAGACGAAACTGACCCTCCACGGGCTGCAACAATTTTACATCAAGCTGGGCCCCGAGGAGAAGAACCGGTGGGTGATGAGGAGGGAAGGAGGGGAGGGAGGGAGGGAGGGAGGGAGGGAGGGAGGGAGGGAGGGAGGGAGGGAGGGAAAGACTTGTTTCTGTTGTATGAAGGGGATCGAAATGACACTCATTCTCTCTCTCTACTACCCCTTCTTCTCCCTCTTCTTTTTCGTGTTCTCCTCCTGCTCTTCCTCCTCCTCCTCCTTCTCCTTCTCCTTCTCCTTCTCCTCCTCCTTCTGCTGCTGCGGCTTCTTGTCCTCGTTCCTTCTTTCTCACAGCAAGTTGAACGAGCTTTTGGACGCCCTCGAGTTCAATCAGGTCGTCATCTTCGTCTCAAAGGTACGCCCTCCCTCCCTCCCTCCCTCCCTCCCTCTCTCTCTTTCCGTCTTTCGGATCTTCTTTCATGGGATCATGCTCACCATTCCTCCCTCCCTCCTTCCCTCCCTCCCTCTTTCCCTCCCTCCATCATTCCCTAGGTTAACCGTGCTAATGCTTTGAACAAGCTTCTGGTCGACTGCAACTTCCCTTCTATCTGCATCCACGGTGGCATGAGCATGGACGAACGGTAGGTAGATAGGAGAGGGAGGGAGGGAATGGAAGAGGTTGTTTGTTGTTACTCGAGAAGGTAGGAGGAAAGGCGGGATGGAACGGGAGGTGCGTCCGCTTGCCCTTCTCTCTGGATTCCTTTCTGGCAGCCACAACATGTTTCAAAGATTCAAAAAAACGTTAGTCCCTTCCTGAATCCCGTCTACCCGCTCACTATCCCCCCCCTTCCTCCCTTCCTCCCTCCCTCCCTTCCTCCCTTCCCTCCCTCGGCAGCATCCAGAAGTACAACTCCTTCAAAAACTGGGAAAAGCGCCTGCTGGTGGCCACGGACCTCTTCGGCCGCGGCATCGACATCCAGCGGGTCAATGTCGTGATCAACTACGATTTCCCTACGGTAGGTCTTGCCCTCCCTCCCTCCCTCCCTCCCTCCCTCCCTCCCTCCCTCCCTCCTTCCTTCCTGGGGATTCTGATCCCTCCTTCCTTCCTTCTTCCGGCCCCATCCCCGTCCACCCCTCCCTCGTCCCTTCCTCCCCACATTCTAAGCCTTTGGCAATGCCCCTTCCCTCCTTCCCTCCTTCCCTCCCTCCCACCCTCCCACCCTCCCTCCCTCCCTCCCCATCAAACCTTCAGGGCGAGGACGGTTCGGATTCGTACCTCCACCGAGTGGGTCGCGCCGGCCGTTTCGGCACCAAAGGCCTGGCCATCTCCTTCATCTCTACTCCCGAGGATGCAGAGCAGCTGGCGGCGGTGCAGTCGCGCTTTGAGGTGAGGCGGGCGGGCGGGAGGGAGGGAGGGAGGCAGAGAGGGAAGGGGAGGTCGGCCTGAGGATAATGGCACTCATAAGCACGGTTTCACATGCCTCCCTCCTTCCCTCCTTCTCTTTAGGTACGTATCCCCGAGCTGCCAGACACGATCGAGACCTCCTTGTACATGTAGATGGAATGAAGGAGGGAGGGAGGGAGGGAGGAAGAAAGGGAGGAAACGAAGAAAGGAGGATGAAAGGATTTTGCCACCCTTCATCCGGGAGGGTAAGAGGAGGAGGATGAGTTCGATGAGGAGGGAGGGAAGGAGGGCGACACGACGGAGAGTTGAGGAGCACTTCCATTGAGAATGAATTTAGAAGGTATTCACAATCAGGAAGACGAGAAGCGGAGAGTCAGACGCGCGGCCATAACGATAGGAAGGAGGAGATGACGTCCCCGTGGCCGCCACCACCAGCACAGCCATTGCCACCACCACCACTCACCGAGAGAATGTTTGTGTTAATTGCGCGAAAGCGAGGGAGGGAGGGAGGAAGGCCAAGGGATGGATATTTTGGGGATTGTGCCGTGCGATCTCTTCTTTCTCCTTTCCCCCCATAATGTGTTTGTGTCTGTCTGCGTTCGCACTAGGTCTTGTGTGTGTGTGTGTGACGGGACGTATTTGTGCGATTCTGTGTCGGTGTCTGTCTCTCGGTGTCTGAGAGTGGGAAGAGAAAGAGAAGGGAAAAGAGAGAAAAAAAGCAACAAAAGGAAAATGAGTAAAGGAAGGAGAGAGAAAAAGAGGATTGCAAGGGAGCAGAGGGAAGAGAAGAAGCAGGACAAGAAGAATCAAAAGAGATAGAAGAATAATGAGCTGTGATGACCTCCTTCCTATGCGCGCCTTGGGTTTCGGCGTGGCTTCGGCGTGGCTTAACCCTTCCCTCGTCATATTCCCTTTCTTATTTGTTATGTGCTTAAATCAATACTAGCCTCCTCCCTCCTCCCTCCCTCCCTCCCTCCCTCCCAGCCTCCTTCCCTCTCTAGTATCCTGCCCTTAAGGCACGCCTATCTTCTTCCCCCCTAAATCCCTCCCTCTCTCATCTTCCTTGCCGCGCATACACCTTCAAGTCTACGATCTCGGCCGTCTTGCCCTCTGAGGGCGCGAAGAGGGACGTAGCCCCTCCGGGTAGCTTGGCGTATGCCAGCCCTAATTTACTGACGGCTTTCCTGTCTGTGGTCAGCTTGAGGAGGAAATCTTCGTAGCTGCCAACGACAAAGGAGGGAGGGAGAGAGAGAGGAGGGAGAGACGGAGGGAGGGAGGGAGGGAGAGAGAGAGGGAGGAAGGGAGGAAAATGAGCTACTGCCAGTCATTGATTTTGGACCACAGAAACGAAGAAAGAAAGGACGAGAAAGGGGGAGCGATCTAGGGAGGGAGGGAGGGGGGGAGGGAGGGAGGGAGGATGTAGGATGTAGGGAGGGAGGGAGGGAAGAAGAGGCGCACCCGAATTTCAAGGCCAGAGACGGGTTATCGTCTATCGCGTAGTCGGCACCGCCCACCTTAGGGCACTTAATGGGCCGAGCCGCCAGCATCTTGCCCTGAGGCCACGTGAAGAGGAAGGCTGAGATGCACTGACGCTCGTCGCCTACGCCTTCCCAGCCCTGTGGAGGGGGGTCGGGATGAAGGAGGGAGGGCGGGTGGGAGAGAGGGGGAGGTTAAGAATTGAAAATTGAGTGGTTGATTTGTGGAGGGCTCCATTTTGTTTTTGGAAGGTCATTATTACGTGTTTGACTGCCTCCCCTGCCCGTCCTTCCTCCCTCCCTTCTTCCCACCATCCCTCCATACCTCCGGGTTATATCCGCCACACACTGCCCCTCCCCTGGTGCGGGCCACCACCAAGGAAGCTCCTCTATTGTCTACTTTTCTGTGAAAGTCTCCTTTCTTCCACCCGTCCTTGGCAGCGTCATAAATGAGGTTAAGCTTGGCTTTTTCAAGGCGCGTTTGAGCAAGCAAAGGACGAAGGGCCGCGACGTCCCGACTGTGGAGTGAGGGGAAGAAAGAGAGTCCTGAGAAGTGAAAGGTATGCAAGTGCCCTTGCCGATTATTTAAAAACGAAAACAGCCTGCCCCCTCTTTTTCATTCCTCAATCCTTTCCACACCTGTCTCCGGGGACGGGATCCGCAAATTTTGTGGTTGTAGCCGGGTAGACCTCGGGACTTTTCTCCACGCTGATGCGATCAAAACCCAAGGGCTTGGCCTCTTTTGCACCGAAGAAGAGGGAGAAAAGTCGGTCTACAACCGTGGGCGGTGGTGAATTGGACTCGTCGTCGTTAGGAGAGGCAGCACGAGGTACGAGGGAGGAGGGTGGAGTGGAAGTGGATGGGAGGCGGAAAGCATGGACAAGGAGGGGAAGGAGGACGAGGAGGGGAAGGATGAGAAGGGCATTGTTCCTCATTTATAAAGGACCTGCACTTATGTGTTGTGGGGGAAGGGTGGATACGGTGAGAAGTCGACATATCAGGCTCTCTACTGAGTTTTCTGTTGTGGGTTGAAGGGGGACTTCTCCAAAAGGCGAGCATGGAGCATGGCGATGTCTCCTTCATGTGCCCTCCTCATACTTGACACTAAATACAGCCCCGGGCAAGCACGCATACAATGTATTCACAACCTGGACACCTGCCTAAGGTCGAATGCGGCGGAGGCATCAGCGATAAGCGTCCAGAACCTCTCTCATCAAGGGGCTTCGAGTCTGTACCGCGATGCCGAGGGTGCCTTGCTCTTTTTTTTTTGTTATAATTTTGGTTGAGTTGAGCCACTTCTTTTTCTTGAGATCGGACATGAGTCGTGGATAAGCCTCCAGTGTATATTATTGTCTTGTCTGATCAAATTCTAACCGGTGCGTGTATGATATTTTTTCTCCCCTCTTCCTAAACCTCCTCCCCCGTTCCACGCTTGACAGTGCACCAAAAAGCACACCGCCCACGCCATGTCACAAGCATGGGTCTTCTTGCTTGACGGCAGCGTGAGCATGGGCGACGCCTACACGCATCCCTCCCTCCTGGAGGCCTTGCCTTCAGCTTTGCAAGACCCTCCTCCCACCAAGCTTCAGGTGGCCCAAGAAATAACCACCCTCCTCTTTGCCGCACAAGCCGTGGCTGAAGCAGGCAAGTCTGGAATGAGATGAGACGGGATCAATGGGAGGGTGCTGGACGAGAGATGGAAAATAAATTGCAGGAGCGTCAAGAAAGCGCATACGGGAAGTCCCGTTATCCTGATGCGTCTTCACTCACAAATTTCACAAATCCATGTAATCGCCCTCACCCCCCCCCTCTCTCTTTCACACAGGGAGGAAAAGCAAAAAATGTGAGGCGGGAATCTACGTATTCGGGACCGACGATACCGCCCACCCCCTGCAAGAGCTTGGGGAGGGCTACGAGCATCTGCTAGAAGTTGCCCCTATCCAACATCTACACCTGGGATGTGTGGCTGAGGCCCGCCGTCTCCTTCCCTCCCAGAAGGGGGTGGAAGGAGATCTACTTTCCGGGCTCATCCTGGCAGTGGACCGTTTGAGGTTCAGGACGGGGATGATGGGCAAGAAGTGTGAGCGGCATCTGGTGGTGGTGACTGATGCTTGCTCGCGTTTGTCGAGCACGGACGGGCTGGAAGAGACGGTGCAACAGGTCGGGGAGGGAGGGAGAGAGGGAGAGAGAGAGGGAGGATTTTTTTTAAATGAGCTGGATTTGAGCAGGCTTTGTCGACCACTGTCCTCATTCCATCCCTCCCCCCCCTTCTCCCTCCCTTCCTGAACCCCGCCAGCTGATCGAGATGGACGTGCGCTTACAATTTGTCGGCTTCAACCTCCCGTCATTCACCTCCTCCGAAGATTCCTCCTCCTCCTCTTCCGCCGCCGCCACCGCCGCCGTCTCCGTCAAAAAAGAGAAAGAAGGAGAGGAGAAAAAAAAGAAAAAAAAAGAAGAAGGAGAAGAGGAAGAAGGAGGAGGAACAGGAGGAGGAGGAGGAGGAGGAGGAGCAGCAGCAGCAGGAGAAGGAGGAGGGGGGGGAGGAGGAGGAGGAGAAGGAGGAGGAGAAGGAGGAAGAAGAAGAGCAGCAGCAGCAGCAGAAGCAGCAGCAGGAGGAGAAGAAGGAGAAGGAGAAGGAGGTGGAGGAGGAGGAGAAGAAGAAGGAGGAGGAGGAAGAACAGCAGCAGGAGAAGCAGCAGCAGCAGTAGCAGCAGCAGCAGCTGCAGGAGTAGAAGGAGAAGGAGAAGAAATAAGAGCAACAGCCGCAACAGAATCCGAGGTCGACCATATCCGCCGTGAGAACTACGCCATGGTCTCCTCCATCATCACCTGCCTCTCCTCCTCCTCCTCCTCCTCCTCCTCCTCCTCCTCCTCCTCCTCCTCCTTCTCCTCCTCCTCCTCTCCACCACCCCCCCTCCTTGAAGCAGCCCCCTTCCTCTTACATCTCTCCCAGCGCGCCTTCCAAAAAGTCGGCCACAGCGCCAACAGCAACATGCCTTTCCTCCTTCCCTCCCTCCCCTTCACCCTTCGCGCGCAGGTCTCTGCCCTGACGATGCCTGCCCGTCCTCCCTCCCTCAAGAAGTACGCTCGACACGACCCGAGCAAGCAAGCCCTAAAAGTGGATCGTCGCTACACGGTGGAGGAAGGGGGGGAGGATGGGGGGGAGGGAGGGAGGGAGTTGGAGAGGAGGGAGATGGTGAAGGGCTATCGGTATGGTGACGTGTACCTGCCCGTGGACTCGACGGCGGAGAGAAGGCTCAAGTTGGAGGGGAGGGAGGGAGGGAAGGAGGGAGGGGGGGGGGGGGGGGGCGGGACGGTGGTTGAGATGCGGGTGCTAGGTACACTGCCGTCGGTGGTGGTGCCGAGGCATCACGCCATGGGGATTGCGTCGGCGGTGAAACCACACAAAGACGAACCGGAGGGGGGGAGGGCAGCCTCCCTCCTTCTAGTGCTGGGGGAAGCTTTGAGGGAGGGGAGGAAGGTGGCGCTCGTGCGCTATGTGAAGAGGGAGGGAGGGGATCCCGAGGTCGGCCTGTTGACACCCCCGAGTGTGTGGGCGAATCCCAGGGAGGGCATAGGGTGGTGGGGGAGGGAGGGAGAGGGATGGCCGCCTTTTTTGGTGTATAATAAGTTGCCGTTTCAGGAGGACTTACGGTCGTATGGATTTCGGAGTTTGAGTGATCCGCAGGGGAGGCACTTTCCGACGGAGGAAGAGAGGGAGGCGGGTCTGGCGGTGGTGGATGCTCTGACCTTTGCCCCGAGGAGGAGGGAGGGAGGGGGGAGGGGGGGGAGGGATGGCGTTGAGGCTGGCCCCGCATCCGTGGACGAGGGCGGTGTATAGGGCGGCATTAGAGAAAGGTTTGAGTATGGAGGAGGGAGGGGAGGAGGAGGAGGAGGGAGGGGGGGAGGGAGAGAGGGAGGGAGGGAGGGAGGAGCGGAAGCCCGTGAAGTTGCTGTCGTCGTCCTTGAGAGGGGCGACGGGACTGCCCCCCGAGATGGAGCGGGAAGAGGGGATGTGGATGGAGGCCACGGTGAGGGAGGGAGGGAGGGAAGAAGGGAGGGAGGGAGGGGGGGGGGAGCGTGGATTTCAGCCAATGATTTCGCATTTACCGTTTCGACTCGTTTGGATTTACCTTTTCCTCCCTCCTTCCCTCCCTCCTTCCCTTCCTCCCTCCCTCCCTCCCTCGTCCAGACAGCGTTAGCGAAGTTTGCGGAGCGCCTTCCATTGGAAAAGGTGGAAAAAAAGGCACCGCGGGAGACGCGGTCTTGGCAGGAAATGCTGGGGGCCGTCGGGGAGGGAGGAGGGGGAGAAGGAGGAGGAGGGGAGGAGGGGGGGGGAGGAACGGTGCGGGTAGAGGGAATGATGAGGGAGGGGGGGGAGGAGGAGATGAAGGAGGAGGGGGAGGAAAAGAGGGAGGGAGGAGGAGATGCGAAGCGGCAGCGGGTGGGAGAAAGGGAGGGAGGGGAGGAGGGGGGGGGGGAGGAAGAGGGTGTGGCAGGAGAGGGGCAAGTGCCGACGGTGCTGGACACGACGCAACTGCAGAGTACGTGTGGAAGGGGGGTTGGGGAGGAGAGAGAGAGGGAGGGAGGGAGGGAAGGAGGGGGTACTTAGGGTGTTGTGCTGCCTACTTACATGAGAGCCAGATCCTGAGACACAATAGAGACATCTCTACCTATGCACACGTCCACACACCCACACGACCCCACAGACTCCCTCTTCCTCATGCTTCAGGGCGGGGAGGCCTCGCGGGCGAGTGCTCGGCATCAACTGCTGCGACTCGTCTGTCAAGCTGTGGAGAAGTAGGTGCAAGGGAGGGAGGGAGGGAGGGAGGGGAGAGGGGATGGAAGGACATACAAATCCGAACGAGACCATCGATACACATTCACCTCGTCCCTCCCTCCCTTCCTCCCTCCCTCCCTCCCTCCCCTCAAGGGCGGAAGACGGTCAAACAGCCTACTACAGGCGAACGGTGCAATACCTCCATCACTTCCGCGCCGCCCTCGACCAGGCCAAACGGTAGGTTCCTTCCCTCCCTCATCCCCCTCCTCCCTTCCTCCCCCTCCCTGCCTCCCTGCCTCCCTTCCTACCTACCTCTCCTCGTTTTTCCTTTCATTTGTCATCCATCTTTCCCTGGGGTTGTACTTGCCGTCTCGCACTAAGACCTCCTTCCTTCCATCCCTCTTTCCCTCGCTTGTCTTTCCAGCCCCGCGAGCGAATGGAACACTCTCCTCCGCAGTTTGAAGGAGGGCCCGGGGGAGGGAGGGAGGGAGGGGGGGAATGAGTTCTGGCGGGGAGTCCAAGAGGCAGGGTTGACACTGTGTGAGGTAAGTAAGACGAGAGAGGAGGGAGGGAAGGAGGGAGGGCGGGCTTGGTGACTTGCGGCTGATGCACCTTATTTCCTGTGTTCAGGTGGATGAGGCGGAGGCGCGGGCTTTCCTTGAGGAGGAAGATGTAAGGAAGGAGGAGGTCGTGGCGGTGACAGGGGAGGGGGACGAGGGGGAGCAGCGTGAGGGGGAGGAAGAGGAGGAGTTGGAGATTGAGTAGGGTGGGGAACAAGGGGAGGAAGGGAAGGAGGGAGGGAAGGAGGGAGGGAAGGAGGGAGGGAAGGAGGGAGGTCGTGGAGAGTGGAAGCAATGCAAACACATGTGAACATATACGTATCTATAATCCCAAGAGAGGGTTAGACGTTACAGTAACGCCAGGACGAGGGCCAGGAGGAAGCGCACAGTACACAAACGACAAAACGATTCATTCAAACCAAAAGATCAACGATGATGGCTCTAAACAAGTCGTAAGCATTCTCCTTTTCCGTCTATTCTTTTTCTGCCTCTCTACCTTCTTTCTCTCTTCCTTCTTCTTGATTTTTTCCTCTTTCTTTAATCGCTTTTGTTTCTTCGTATCCATATGGCCCATGGGGCATTTGGGTGCTCAAGTCGTGGCATGAGCTCCCTCCACCCTCCTCCTCCTCACCGCTGTCTTTCTATGACTCATGTATATGTGTGTGTACTTTACCCCCTCAGAACAGCCTCTCCCTTTGTACACACACACATGTGTGCGTGTGTGTGTGTATGTGTGTGTGTTTGTGTGTGCGTGTATGTGTGTGACACCCACCACCGCGAGACCTACCTCCACCTTATTTATCTCTCGCAGCCCCTCTGTCTTCAACCAGTTGAGCCTAAGCAAGTCATAGTCGATGCATTAAGTTTCTTTCCTCCTCCTCACGACCATCTCTCCTCCTCTTCCTGCGTGGCTTCTGCTGATGGTCTTCCCCTGCTTTCATCCTCTCTCTTAATCATTCACCTTTTCCCCGCACTGTCACAGCCTTAGAATTTGCTTACCCGTACCTCTCCTTCCCTCCCTCCCTCCTTTCATCCATCTCTCCTCCTCTCTCCCTTCGTTATCTCTGCTCGAAATTTTACACACATCGCTATTCCCCCTCTCCTGCTTTTTCCCCTCTTAGATTTACACATCCTGCCCTAATTTAGCTGTAGCTATTCTCCTTCTTGATATAGATGTATAAATACATACAAGTGGTCTCTCTCTTTTTGTCTCTTCCTGAATCTCTCTTCTTCTCCCTCTGTCTTCCCTTCTAATGTATATTGCTGTTCCTGTTCCCTCCCTTCCTCCCTCCCTCCCTCCCTCCCTCACTCCCTCTTTCAGAGAGGCTCAAAGTACTTCCCGTCGAAGGGGTCATGGGTGCGGATGGTCAATGTCATACCCGGGCCCTGAGGGAGGGAGGGAGGGAGAGAGGGAGGGAGGGAGGGAGGGAGGAGGAGAGGAGGGCAAAAGAAAGTGTGAGTACGGGGAAGAGCTGAAAGGACATGCGAGGAAGAGAAGAAAAGAGAGAAAGAGGGAGGAAGGGAGGGGGAGATGGAGGGAAGAGGAGATGACACACCTTGCCCGCGGGGAAGGGGAGCGTGAGCGCGAGGGCGTGAAGCATCATCCGAGGCGAGGTGGTGTCTCCGCCGTAGGTGCTATCTCCAACTAGAGAAAGGAAGGGAGGGAAAGTGGGAGGGAAAGAGGGAGTGAGGAGAGACAGTACGTACGGGCAATATAGCCGAGGCAGCTCGCGAAGAGTCCTCCCTCCCTCCCTCCTCACCTATCGGGTGCCCCAGATGCAGGCAGTGGACACGGAGCTGGTGTCGTCGCCCTGATATGGGCCGCAGCCGTATCTTGGTCACCGCCTTCCCTTCACAGCGGCCGTAGCCCAGCACCAGGCCGTGCGTACGAGCGCGACGGGCGGGGGGAGGGAGGGAGGGAGAGGAGGCGGAAGGGGAGGACGCAGGAGGAGGAGGAGGAGGAGGAGGAGGAGGGAGGCCAAGTCGGACCCGGAAGTCGTGTTTGAACTGTGTGGTGATTGTGGCAGGAGGGCATGGAGGAGGAAAGGAAGAGGACAAGTCAGTTTTCTCTCAGCCATTCCTCCCTCCCTCCCTCCCTCCCTTCCTCCTTCCCTCTCTCCTTTTTTTCCTCCCTCCCCACGGAGTTATCTTTCCCGTCCCAACTCCCTATCGCTCCCTCCCTCCCTCCCTCCCTCCCTCCCTCCCTCCCTCCCCTACCTCCGTGATGGCCACATCCACCACAAACGCGCCTTTCCCCTCCCCCTTCCTCCGAAACGCTCCCAGGTCCTTCGAGGGAGGGAGGGAGGGAGGGGGCAAGGGCTCTAGGCCGGCTAATTTCGCTTCTTTGTCGGCGGCAGACAGAGCTTCACATTCGGCGGAGATGTCTGAAAAAGGGAGAAGATCACGAAGAGCATAAATTATATACAGATTTATACGTAGGCATGCATGACTGTATGTATGTATGTATGTACACAGACAGTCATACGTATACTGGGATTGATAGGATGAAAAGAGATCGAAGCATCCATCCCTTTCCCTCTCCCTCCCTCCCTCCCTCCCTCCCTCCCCCCCTCTCTCCCTCCCTTCCCCCCTCCCTAAGCTGACCCTTTAACGTGCGCTTGGCCTCTTTCCACTTCATGCCCCCCAAAACCCTCCGCTCCTCCTCCGTCCACCCGTCCTCCTGCCCTCCCCCCTCCTCTTCCTCCTTTCTCTTCCTCCTCTCGAGCGCCAGCTGCTTATCTCTGTAGTAGGTCGACGCCGGCTTGTAAATCACTCCCCTCGAGCCCTCCTTCCTCCCCCTCCCCTTCCCCCCCCTCCCCCTCCCTCCCGCCTCCGGGTGGATGCCCGGCAGATAGGCGGAGGGAGGAAGAGAGGACGAGGTGAGCGCTGGGTCGTCCGATTCCGATACGTCGTCGAGGACGGGAAGGAGGGAGGGGTCAAGGTGTCCCTCCACCAGGGCCACATATTCCTTCTCCGTCTGACGGTTCATAAACAGCTCTGCGGTGGCGGCAGCAGCCCTATGACAAGGGAAGGGAGACAAAAAAAGGCGTTCGACGTCAGATGGAAATCATGTATTGGAAAAGATCCTAGCTCTCGTTCCACCCTTTCTCCCTTCCTCCCTCCCTCTCTCCCTCCTCACTTGCGGCTGAGGCCCAAGCAAAGCACACCCGAGGTCGCGTAGTCCAGTTGGTGGATGTACTTGAGGGCGAGTGAGGGAGGCGCATCGAGGGGGCAGTAGTGACGGACGAGGTTCTCGACCGTTACGACGAAGGCACCTTGCATGCGAACGTCTGGGGGCTAGGGAGGAGGGAAGAAGGGAAAAAGGGAAGGAGGGAGGGAGGGAGGAATAAGTGAACGTGTATTCGGCAGTGGCTGCCTTTGGGCGCATGAAATGTCGGCCTTGGACCCGTTTGCATTATTTACTCTCCATCTTCGCCATTTTTGAAGCCCTCCCTCCTTTTCGTTTCTAACAAACTCTGTCTTGCACTCGCCTTATCGATCACCAGCAGGTCATGCTTCCTGTACAACACCTTCAACGGCCCTGCCTCCTCCAACGTGCGTGGCTCCGACCTTCTGTCTCCCTTTCCTTTCAGATTGACATCGTCTCCCTCTCCCGTGTTATGCTTGTCCAGCTCAGCCTGCCCGCGGGTGGGAATGATAACGCTGCTGGTCGTGAGGGTAGTAGCGGTGGTGGTGGGGAGAGCGGTCCTCCTACGCGTGCGGGGTGGAGGAAAGGGGGAGGGGGGAGAGGAAATACCATGAGCTTATGGAGGTATAAAATCATTGAAACAAGTGACATGGTACCGCACTCGCTTGAGAGAGAGATGTGTATGGTGTAGGGCACGTACCTCGTCGTATGATTGCTCACTGTCATTGTTGGATTGGAAGCACAGGTCACCGGGGGTGCAGATCTTATGGCACTGGCGAGACTAGGAGATGACATTATTGTGGGAGCTTCCTGAGGATATTCTGGGCTGTATGTCTATGGGGAGGATAGATGAGTGGACTCGAGAGTGATGGTGGATGGATGCACAGGGCCAAAGCGGACGCAGAGCGAGCCGCGTCAAGTAAAGAGCAAGGCTAGAGCCCTTTGGCGATGTCTTGACACACCTTGCCGCGTCCAGACCCTGACGGGTAGGAAACAAGCACGTCCCTGTCGTGCACAGGTGTCCATGCAACGCACTGTGCTCCTTCAAGTTTTTATGTCGTGTACCGGCCAAGGCATCAGTTGGGGCTGTCCAACCTCCCCACTGCCTTGCAGGCCCGTATTTACCCCCCTAAAAAAAAACATCTGCCTAGACCCACTCCCACACCCACCCACCTACCACCTACCTACCTTGTGCAAGGAACCAAAGTGCATTAAAAGTTGAAAGAAAGAAATGAAGCATCGTGCCCTCCAACCTTCTTATCTCGCTGTCCTTGTTTATTTTTTCCCTTATGTTTTTGTCCGTTTTGAGTGGTGTGCCTTGCTGGGTATGCACTCGCCCCAACGACACAACTACTGCTCTCTCACTCCATCCATCTCTTTTCTTCATGCGCGAAAATACTCAAACTCTTCTATTCCCTATGTTCCTCTTTCTGCTCCTCCTCACTTTTCGTCCTTCTCCGTGCGTCCCACCGACCAACTGATCCACACACGCATGATGGGAGAAAACATAAGAATGGGAAGTAACTTTTTCACACACAAAAACGACGTCCTCGTCCTCCCAATCTTGATCGCTTTTCTACAATCACCAAGCGGTATCACATTTAAAGCAGCTCAATCACATCCAATTTGGCATCGGCCGCCAACTTCGCGTTGGCATCCTCCAGAGCCTTTTTTGATCCCACCACTGCCGTGGTAGAGCGCTGTGATGGGGCGGGAGGGAGGCAGGGAAGGAGGGAGGAAAGGAAAGAAGGAGAGAGAGAGAGTGCATAAATGTTTCTCGCATTCCCTTAGGACACGGAGAGATATCCACGGAGGGAAGCCGAGAAAGGGAGGGAGGGAAGGAAGCAGGGAAGGAAGCAGGGAAGAGGGGAGAGAGACAAAGAAGGACGAAAAAGTAGGATTCTTCCTAAACCACTAATAATAAAAGGGAGGCATACCGTTTTAAGGTCCGCGAGACGATCGGCGAACTCAGCAAAATCTTTGCTGGAGGTGGAGAGCACCTCGTCACGCCACTGCTGCCTGTCCTCCGGGGACTCCTCCTGTGATGAGGAGGGAGGGAGGGAGGGAGGGAGAGAGGGAGAGGGGGAGGGAGGG